>KQ987791.1:118599-145330 GCA_001598015.1 Dorcoceras hygrometricum
ACTTCGATCTGATCGAGGTGGTGAATAATTGAGTGCTGAATTTCAATATTATTTGAAAGAGAATGGGATTCTCGCATAGTGGACCCCTCTGGCCACACCACAGCTAAATGGTGTAGCGGAGCATCGTAATCGGACCTTGTTGGACATGGTTCGATCTATGATGAGCTTCACTGAGCTTCCTACCTCGTTTTGGGGCTATGCGCTCGAAACTTCGATCTGATCGAGGTGGTGAATAATTGAGTGCTGAATTTCAATATTATTTGAAAGAGAATGGGATTCTCGCATAGTGGACCCCTCTGGCCACACCACAGCTAAATGGTGTAGCGGAGCATCGTAATCGGACCTTGTTGGACATGGTTCGATCTATGATGAGCTTCACTGAGCTTCCTACCTCGTTTTGGGGCTATGCGCTCGAAACGGCGGTAATGTTGTTGAACAATGTCCACACCAAGGCAGTGGACAATACTCCATATGAGTTATGGATGGGCAAACCACCCAAGTACTCATTTATGAGGATTTGGGGATGTCCTGCTTACGTGAAGCAGACAGTGGGAGATAAGCTGGATACGAGATCCATCTTATGCTACATCATTGGGTATCCAAAGAATTCCATTGGATACTACTTCTACTATCCGAGCGAAACAAAAGTGTTTGTTTCTAGGAATGCCACCTTATGGAAAGGGAATTTCTACTTGATAGAAAGGGCAAGATAGTAGAACTCGAAGAGGTTCGAGTTCCAATCGAAGTACCAGGTGAGTCTCCTACACCTACAGAGCCAATACCAGAAATGGTCGCACCTAGGAGGTCCGAAAGGATTCCTAGGGCTCCTGAGAGATATGGTTTTATCCTTGAAGATGATCAAGGTGATCAAGTTGTTGGATCTGATCCAAGAACTTTCAAGGAGGCAATTTCCGATGCTGATTCTAATTTGTGGGTTGAAGCAATGCAGTCTGAGTTTGACTCAATGCATGCTAACCAAGTTTGGACTCTTGTTAACCCTCCCGAAGGAATTAGCAATATGTAGTATTATGTATGGCATGATCTCGACTAGACCGGATGTCGCATATGCTCTGAGTGTCACGAGCCGCTACCAGGCCAACCCCGGCCAATTGCATTGGAAGGCCGTGAAGGATATTCTTAAGTACTTGCGAAGGACTAAAAATATGTTCATGGTCTATGGGGGTGGTGAACTGAAACTGGAAGGCTACACTGATTCTAGCTTCCAGTGTGATGTGGATGATTCGAAATCAACCTCTGGATTTGTATTCATGCTCAATGGTGGTGCTGTCTCTTGGAAGAGTTCCAAACAAGACACCATCGCGGATTCAACCACTGAGGCTGAGTACATTGTAGCATCAGCTGCTGCTAAGGAGGCCGTTTGGATAAGGAATTTCGTCCAAGAGTTGGGCATCATTCCTAATGGGGTTGGTCCAGTCCCGGTGTACTACGACAACACGGGTGCCGTTGCGCAAGCAAAGGAGCCTAGGTCTCACCAAAGCAGTTGAGAGAGTCGCCTCTGCGGACAACGTTGCTGATCCACTTACGAAGCCCTTGCCAGGACCCTTGTTTGAAAAACATCACGAAACTATGGGACTGCGTCTGATGAGTAGTTGGCTTTAGGGCAAGTGGGAGATTGTTAGAGTAGATGCCCAACTAGCCAACTTGTGGCGTGTGGGTTTATAGACTCTTGTATATGACAATATTTATATATGATATTCGCATTTATTCATTTGGCATTCTTTACTTTCATTGTATGTATGATGATTTACAATTGCGTTGAGTAAGACCTAGAATACACTAAAGTGTATGTTGGATGTGATAGTGGGTATGACGGCTATCATCAAATACATCTAATAGTCACTGTGTATTCTGAACTGTTCCTAGTCGATTGGGCCGTCAAAATGAGGATAAGGCCGCCCGAGTTCGAGACTAGTATCTGCGATGCGAAGTACCATGTTTCATTGGTAGGGAACATTGTGATGTTCTGAGCATGCAGATAGATAGTGACCTGGTGATCTATCGAACTACCCTCGTTCGGACATTCCAAGTGGTTATCATTTGTCGAGTGGATAAGTCAGATGTCTTGGTTGTACTGATTAGTCCTCACGAATCAAAACGTCATTGAGACTCTACATGATAGGCGTCCCACTTTGACCCGTTTGCTGACTCACTTGGGGTCATCAGGCGTCAGGATTGGGTGAGACCCCGATGCATGTAGGAGTCGATGCATCGTTGTCGAGAATTCGCCGCTCGCAGACATGCGTGGATATCCTATGCTATCTGAGGGGATAATAGTGTATAAATCTCTGGCCAGAGCAGTAGAAGTGTTTTAGGTAAATGTGTTTACCTAGTTGCACTCGCGATGTCACTATTCGATCTCCAAGATGTATGCATAGCTATCGGATCTATAGCGACTCTCGATTTACCAATGGTCGTTGATCTGATCGGGATATATGGACTGAAAGGACCGTACTGTACGCTAACCACGACCAACTGGTTCTTGCAGGCACTATTAGTGATACCTAGGGGATCATGGGGCGATGTTGCTAGACGCTTTACCATGATCCGATGGGCAAGTCCGGAATTGTGATTCCGGAGCCACAATGGTTGTGGGCCCACGGCTAGTTGTATCCCTGAACCATTGAGGGTCACACAAGTACTGGATTCGAGATTCCCGCACGGATACTCAGCTCAATGTGTTGAGCATACGAAGAGGATTTTGGGAGTGCGACTTCCTAAAAAGTCAACAGAGGTCAAATCGTGATTTGCCGATGTTGAGGGGCAGAACGGTCATTTTGCACTGCGGTTCTGAAAAATGGTTTTTCAGATCATAATATTCAGTTTTGGAAACTGAGTCAATCGGTCCGATCTGATCGGCGATCAGGATTACGATGAAGTCTCGGTGATGGGGATGAACTAAATGTTCATCCGTTGGACCCGGGCCCGTTGGGCCGGTCCAAGTCCAACACTTAATCTATTTAATATAGACTTAAGAGACTTAATTAGAGATATAACTCACAACCCTAAACCTAGCTTAAGAGCCGCCGCCCCTCTCCTCTCTTCAAGCCTCACGCCGCCGCCGTGCGCCGCCTGCCGCCGCCGCTTCACCGGAAAATTGTTTCCGGCCTAGTTTTTCGAGGAGAATTCGTTGGCGATAAAATCCTTCAGCCTTCTAGTGCAGGCTGATTGGAGGGAGATCGATTCCGGTCGTGGACCTGATTGACGGATCTACCGCCACCTACCGAGAAGAGCCGTCGTTCTTGTAATTCCGGTTGGAGCCAGGCACAATTGCCAGCAAGGTATTCTTTTGAACACCCTATGAATGTCATAGATTTGAATTGTTCATCGTATTGATCGTCTCCCGGCACATGTATTTTTGTTCTTCCGCTGCCTCGCTGAGGGGCGCGATCCGGATCCCCAACAGTATTGTTCTTAGGAGTAAGCTACAAATGTGAGCTTATAATTGTTGGGGAACCATGGCGGATCCGGATCACGCCTCCCGGCAAGGCAGCGGAAGAACAAAAATTGGGACGGAGACGATCAATACAATTCTAAAACATGCAAACTATGAACCATTCATAGGGTGTTTTGTTGATTACCTTGCTGGCAACTCGTGCCTGGCTCCGACCAGTTTCGCGAGGAAACCGGCACTTCACGGTAGGTGGCGGTAGATTACGTCAATCAGGTCCACGACCAGAAGGGACACTCCTTCGTCAGCCCGCACTAGAAGGCCTGACGAGATCGACGCGGACGGATTCTCCTCGTCAAGTTGGCCGGAAAAAATTCCGGCGAAGCGAGGCGGAGGCGGCGGCGGCGGCGGCTTTAGAGGAGAGGGGGGAGGCGGCCACTTAGAGCTAGGGTTAGGGTTAAGAGTTGTGATTAATGAGTTGTGATCAAAGCCTCCTAAGTCTACATTAAGTAGACAAGAAATAGACTTGGACCGGCCCAACGGGCCCGGGTCCAACGGATGAACATTCGGTTCATCCCTATCACCGTGACTTCATGTAACTCCGATCGCCGATCAGATCGGGCCGATCGACTCAGTTTCCAAAACAGAATACTATGATCTGAAAAACCATTTTCCAGAATCCCAGTGCAAAATGACCGTTTTGCCCTCAACAGCGGCAAATCACGATTTGACCCCTGTTGACTTTTAGGAAGTCGCACTCCCCAAAATCCTCTTCTCATGCTCAACATATTGAGCTCAGTATCCGTGCGGGAATCTTGAATCCAGTACTCGTGTGACCCTCAATGGTTCAGGGATACAGCTAGTCGTGGGCCCACAACCATTGTGGCTCCGGAATCACAATTCCGGACTTGCCCATCGGATCATGGTAAGAGCTTCTAGAAACATCGCCCCATGATCCCCTAGGTATCACTGATAGTGCCTGCAAGAACCAGTTGGTCGTGGTTAGCGTACAGTACGGTCCTTTCAATCCATATATCCCGATCAGATCAACGCCATTGGTAAATCGAGAGTCGCTATAGATCCGATAGCTATGCATACATCTTGGAGATTGAATAGTGACATCTCGAGTGTAACTAGTTAAACCCATTTACCTAAAACACTTCTAGTACTCTGGCCAGAGATTTATACACTATTATCCCCTCAGATAGCAGTAACCACTTGGAAAGTCCGAACGAGAGTAGTTCGATAGATCACTAGGTCACTATCTATATGCATGCTCAGAACATCACAATGCTCCCTACCAATGAAACATGGTACTTCGCATCGTAGATACTAGTCTCGAGCTCGGGTGGCCTTATCCTCATTTTGACGGTCCAATCGACTAGGAACTAATTCAGAATACACAGTGACTATTAGATGTGTTTCATGATAGCCGTCATACCCACTATCACATCTAACATACACTATAGTGCATTCTAGGTCTTTACTCAACGCAATTGTTAATCATCATACAACACAATGAAAGTAAAGAATGCCACATAAATAAATGCGAATATCATATATAAAGATTGTTTCATACAAGAGTCTATAAACCCACACGCCACAAGTTGGCTAGTTGGGCATCTACTCTAACAATAATTACATCTTTGAGGTAAGCTTGTACGTACTTGGTTGTGTGTTGTTATGCTGAGCTGGGAGTATGACTTCGATTTCATGTTGTTGCTTGCATCTGCGTTTGTGTTCTTTGTGCAAGCTTTGGTTGTGCATACACGCATATCTCGTTGAGCTCATATTATCTATTAGTTTTCGGTTGTTATTCTTGTCTGGTAGTACCAGGATGTGTTCTGCTGATTATAAGAGGACGATCGGATAACTACTGTGCTTCTCTTATCCATGCTGACCGATTGTTGTCGCTATGAGACGAGTGGATAGCTACCGCGCTCTCATGGGCTTGGCATCGTAGGTTGAGCAGTTTTGTTCCAGCTCTTGGTACTACGTGTTGAGACGAGTGGATAGCTATCAAGATCTCACATGCCTGGTGGCTACTTCTGCTTCAATATCCAGCTGTTGAGTAGTGCTCGTATTGTGTCTCCAATTGTGATTTGTTTCCTCGAGCTCCTTTGATCTCCCAGTTTGATGTTCAGCTGTACAGTAGTCCTCGTGAGCTGACCTTATTTCTGTTCTCATGCATTGCACATCATTTATGTCTTGTGTTATCTGCATAGCTGTATTATGTTTCTCTTCGTACTGTGGTTTGACCGTCCCTCCGTGGCTGTTTGGTTGTTTGTGTGCCATTCAGGTTTCGTTCATCGACTGGCCCAAGTGGTGCGTCAGCTGGTGGTTCCCCGCGAGGATGAGAGAGTGTCTCAGTTAGTTTATATTTGTATGTATTGAGTATTCTAGCACAAAATCTGTTGTTTTATTTTAGATTATGAATACTCTTGGTTGTGATATATGCTGTTGTTGGATGTATGCAGCTGTACGCTGGGATACTGATTCGTGTTAAAAATCCTTATTTTGATTATACGGTTACTTTGAAATTATAAACGTTAGTCAGGAAAAAAAAATTTAGCCACTTTTGAGATTCCGTATTTTGTTGAGGTTAATTATGTGTTAAATCTCCATTTTGTTGCATCGGGCCTGACAGGTTCTGAGCTGGACGGTGAAGCTGTGCTGGACAGTTTGCCCGAAAACTGGATGCGAACCCTGTAAACTGATATGTTCAAGGGTGCTGTTTTGACTACTCAGAACTGGTCCGAAGTACAGTAGTGTGGGCTGTTTAATTTAGACCAGGAAGGGTGCAACTATTCGGTAAGGACTAAATGGTGTTCAGCTGCACTGAGTTTGTGAGCTGAACCAAGTTGCTATTATGAGTCTGGGTTTAGAGTTGAGGCCTGAGCTGATAGCGGGTCGTGAAGTAGAGTAATATGGATTCAGATTAGGGACTTGTCTGATGTCCCGAACTGAGTAGATAGATCACGGGTAGTACCTGAGCTGTTTGAAGTTATCAGCCTGGTCGTAAGCAGATTAAGACGTACAGCTTGGAGAGAATTTTTTAGTAAGGATCACTCTGAGCTGACCAGACATAGTATATTGAATTAAGCATCGTGAGCTTAGAGATGTGTACCGTACTGGAGACCTTGAGCTGAGCTAAATGCTTTGAGCTAGTCTTATACTGAGCTGGATAGTGAAAGCTGATAGTTGCACGAGATCTGATCCTCAAATTGTAATCTGTCTGGTAGTGTGATCTCTTGTGGTCGTGATCTATTGTTGCGAAAGCTGAGTTGTGTATTTGTGCCGAAGCTGGAATAGTGTCGGGGTCTGAGCTTACTGAGGACACTGTAGATGAGACCTGATCTGTGAGCGTGATTTGAGCTAAGGTGTGCAGTCTGATCTGGGTATGAGAACTCTCCTGAATACCCGAGCTGAATTGTCGTGCATGCTGAGCTGCATGCATAAGCTGATACATTTCAGAGGTCTTAACTGATTTGAAGGCACTGTAGATCAGACCGGAGAAAAATAAGTGGTGTATATATTTGACCATTGACCAACACTTAGTCATTTTACAACTCACGATACTTATCTTCTTTTTGAAGCTCCCGATAGATATTTTTCCAAACCCTAGAGGTTACTGTTCACCCGTTCCTATATCTTCCAGATCGTCGGAGTTTGGCTAGTTAGTTTTGAGAGAGGTTACCTCGGATGGAAACGTCTCGCCAACGCCAAAATTTTAGTACCATTTTGGAGCCATGAGGAGGCCGGAAGGAGGAAGTTGCTGAGAAGCTGCGCGAGCTAGGTTTCGCGATTTTCGACCGAGTTGAGTTTCGGTTCAGGTAACCGTGTTCCGATGGTGTTATTTTTTGTTCTTAGTGTTTTCCTTTGAGGTGGATAGTGCTCTGTCATTAGCCCTAGTTTCTCTGAGCTATGAGGCCTTTGGACGTGAGCTATGTAAGCTTAGGCAGTGCTTATTTCTTATGTATCTGGGTAGATTAGAGCCTCCCTTGTGGGTTTCCGAGAGCTTTGGCCTAGTTGTTGGCGAGCGGAGCAGGGGTTGCATCTGCCGTCATCTGTAAGCTGTGCTGAGTTATTTTGACAAGATTTGAGTAAGGTACGAATTCGGAGCTTGTAGTTACAACTTTGAGATTAGCATGTGAACATGGCTGCTGTAGGTTGATTCTGCCGTAGCCTTGTCATGTTTATGTTGTGTGTTGTAACCTATCGTGCATGTGGCTTTGAGGTGAGTTTATCAGCCTGATTTTGCATGGTAGAGCCCAATCTGTGCTGATTTTATACCTGCGTGCAAATTTATATAGCTGTTGTGTATTATGTGCTGACTGTGAGTTGTGTCTTCTTAGCCGTGCTTTATGTGATGATTTTCTGATCTGTTATGGATGATTATTACGTGCCAATTGTAAGATAATATTGTCTTGCATACATGCATATCATTTTGAGCCGATTTCCTTTTGATACCTGATTTTATCCGATGATGGATAGTGCAAGCATGCTGATTTTGAAAATTAAATGAGGGGTGTCGGTTTGCTCCCATACCCTCGACTCCACCCTGCAAGATTGTGTCTGCCCTGAGATTCATTGGGTAGCTCCCACCCCTCAGCAAGATAATGGCACCATATGGGTTGAGATTTGAGACTTTGCGCTGCTGGTACTGCATGTGGGGCAACTGGGTAGCTCACACACTCTCACCTGCGACGTGGCCACTGATTTACTGATTAACGAATCACAGCGGAGTCCATTGTGATCTATTTGACAGTGGAGGAGTCTTCGATGTCCCTTGATTCCCGATATATCTTGGTAGCCTCATGCATTGCACAACATGACATGTTGCATGATTTATCTGTTAGCCGTATTGTGTTTCTCTTCGTACTGAGGTTTTGACCTCCTCTGTTTTCCTTTGGGGCTGCTTTGGCCATGGGTTTTGCCATTCTAGGCCTTTTCAGGTATACTAGCTTGTGAGGACTGGGAATTAGAAGATAGTTATTAGCGAGTTAATCATATCGGAGTAATGATTAACCAATAGAGATCTGTCAGCTTGGTAAGCTTCTGGTGAAGAGAACAACTTAGATGCGTGCTGGTCCAAGAATTTGTGCTAAGCTGATAGTACATGTTGTTCGGGTATCAGTGTATATCCTTGGTTTTAAGTATGGTTTAAAACACTTATTATCAGATCTGATTGGTGATTTAGCAGTAGAGATTGTACAGCTTAGGGAATCGTGTTGAAAGGAATCAGCTTTGCTGCCAGCTGGTCTAAGGTTTCCCGTGAGCTAGTTGAAGTAAACTGTTTAAGGTTCAGCAAAGTCAGCAATGGGCAAAGCTGGTCTTGAGCTGCTAAATACACGTAGTATCACTTTTCACACCCCAATCAAACTCTTTCAAAATAATTTCCATTTTAAAGAGGTGAAAAGCTCTCCACCAACCATCCGAAAACTTATCTATTTCAAAGTGATTTTGGATCGCCCTTGCAAATGGTTCAACGCCAGAGAATTTATGTTAGCTGTGTTCAGAAGTTGGGCAAGTAAACTATGTTTATTGCTGCACTTTCAAAAGCATGTTCTGATTTCCTTCCAGCATGCTTGTATGAGTTTAAAGGTTTGAGAAACGTTTTTGAAGTTTTCCAAACACAGGGTTGAGTTAAAGAAGATTTCTTGTGAAATCGTTTGTTAGAAAATGTCCTTACGATGTTCGTTCATTTTTCTTCCCGAGTTTTCTGAGATGTTCTTCAATTAGCTCACAAGTAGCTTACTTGATTTTTTCCGCAGCATCCGTTCGTTCGAGACCATCTTTGCTCATATGGGTTTCCCGGATGCTGACAAGTTCAATGTGATATCTTTATGATGAAGGGAGATGCAACTCTTTGGTGGGAGAGTGCAGTGGTTGGTTTGGTGCTGGAGAGGCTGACTTGGGATATATTTAAAGTGGTCTTGTTTGAGAAGTATTTCACTGCTGATGCCTGGAGTCAGCTAATTAGGGAGTTCATGAGTGTTCGGTAGGGAGAGAAGTCTGTTGCCGAGTATGTGCGGAAGTTCGAGCAGGGGTGTCACTTTATGCCCTCGATCACATTAGTGGAGAGCGAGAAGCTAAGGTAGTTCACTGATGGACTGCGACCAGACATCCGCCACAATGTCAATATGGCGGACGTGGCTACATACATTGCGACAGTGAACAGACTTACCAGTCTGAGAGGGTCCGGAAGGACATGAGAGATGACTATAAGAGGAATAGGAAGTTACAGCAGCCCGTCAGGGGTCAGTTTTCGCAGCAGCCAGCGAAGAGATCTTTTAAGGGGCCTCCTAAGGGCCCAACTCCTCAAGGGAAACAACAGAGACCTTAGGGCCAGCAAAGGCCACAGTAGCAGGGGGCCAGTGCCCCTAGACCTGTAGGGACGCCGATCTGCAAGGAGTGCCATAATCAGCATTCAGGAGCTTGCATGGCAGGATCAGGCAGGTGCTATCACTGCAAGGGGCCAAGGCATATTTCTAGGGATTTTGCTAAGAAGAGACAGGTCAAAGCTCGTGTTTTCATGATGCAGGCGAAGCTGCAGATCCATACACGACATTGATCACATGTGAGATTCGTGTGCTTGGTGTCACTACCCTTGCCTTGCTAGACTTAGGGGCGACTCACTCGTTCATATCGAGTGCATTCAAACAAAGGATGGGTATCATTACGGAGAGCTTGGGTGTAGCTTTCGTAGTGACAATTCCGTCAGGAGAGGAGATATAGACAACCAGTTTTGTTCAGGGGTTGACGATGATGTTCCAGGATCATGCAGTAAGTGCCGACTTGATTTCAGGATTTGACCTCATCCTAGGTATGGACTGGTTGACAGAGTTCAGAGCGGTGATTGATTTACAGCAAAGTCCAGTGACGATCAGGCTACCAGGGCAAGTGACCTTCTTATTTGAGGCAGCGAGGATACCACGGAAGCCCAGGCTTATATCTTTCCTACAGGAAAGGAAGTTAGTTGAGCTTGGATGTCAGGCGTTCTTGGCTATTGTTACAACTTCAGGAGATACATCAGGCCCTTCACAGTCTGATGTGGAGGTAGTCAGGGACTTTGCAGATGTTTTCCCTGACGACATTGTGGGATTTCCACCGTAGAGAGAGGTGGAGTTTTCGATTGAGTTGGTTCCAGGTATAGTGCCTATCTCAAAGGCGCCGTACCGATTGGATCCTATCGAGATGAAGGAGCAGATTCAGGAGTTGCTCGACAAGAGATTCTTACGCCCTAGCTTTTCCTCATGGGGTGCACCAGTTCTATTTGTGAAGAAGAAGGATGGCAGTATGAGGTTGTGCATAGACTACCGGGAGTTGAACCGTGTGACATTGAAGAACAAATACCCACTCCCGAGGATAGAGGATTTATTTGATCAGTTGTAGGGAGCTTTGATTTTCTCCAAGATCTACTTGAGATTTGGGTACCATCAGTTGCGATTTAGAGAGGAGGACGTGTCAAAGACTGCATTTCGGACACGTTACGGCCACTATGAGTTCTTGGTGATGCCGTTTGGACTGACGAATGCCCAGCGATCTTCATGGAATTGATGAACAGGGTCTTCAGAAAATACTTAGACTAGTTCATCATTGTTTTCATCGATGACATCTTGGTATACTCGAGGAGCTTTGAGGAGAATAGACAACATTTACAGACCACACAGAATACTTTGAGAGAGCACATATTGTATGCTAAGTTTAGCAAGTGCGAGTTTCGGCTCGAGCAGGTGGCGTTTTTGGGGCATATTGTTTCTAGAGATGCGATTTCAGTCAACCCATCGAAGTTGTAGGAAGTGCAGAACTGGGGATTCCAAAGAATTCAGCAGAGATTCGCAGTTTCTTGTGTTTAGCAGGATATTATCGCAAGTTTATCAAGGGATTCTCTTCGATCTCAGTGCCCTTGTAAGCCCTTACCAAGAGAATGTGAAATATTTGTGGAGTCCCGAGTGCCAGAGGAGCTTCGATCAGATGAAGGAGGCTCTCACTTCAGCGCCAGTTTTAGCGATGCCAGTGGATCATGAGGAGTTCGTGGTGTATATAGATGCTTCCCTGAGAGGGTTAGGTGCAGTTCTGATGCAGGGTGGCAAGGTTATTGCATATGAGTCAAGACAGTTGAAGAGTTGTGAGCAGAACTTTCTGACTCATGATCTGGAGCTTGCAGCAGTGGTGTTCGCACTGAAAATTTGTAGACACTACTTGTACGGTGAGAAGTGTCAGATTTTCACCGACCATAAAAAGCCTCAAGTACTTATTCACCAGAAGGAGCTGAACAGGCAGTGCAGATGGCTGGAGTTGGTGAAAGATTATGATTGTAACATTAGCTACCATCCGGATAAAGCTAATGTGGTGGCAGATGCTTTGAGCAGGAAGACTTCAGTAGTGGAATTATTATCAGTCGAGCGACCACTAAAGGCTGAGATTTAGAGATTTGGACTGGAGTTATATTCAGGAGGATGTGCATCGAGTTTAGCAGCACTCAGAGTTTAGCCGATTCTTTGAGATCGGATTAAAGACGGGCAGGCTACTAATGAGCAGTTACAGGAGTGGAGATAGTGAGATGAGGCCAGGGGACGAGGTCTATATACAGTTGAGGATGGGATCGTTCGTTTCAGAGGCCGTATGTGGGTGCCAAGTATTGAGCAGTTGAGAGCGGAGATCTTATCAGAGGCTCATGCATCGACGTACTCCATACACCTAGGGAGTACGAAGATGCACAGGGATTTGCAGACGATCTATTGGTGGCCGGGGATGAAAAAGGACGTCAGACGGTTGTATCCGAGTGCTTGACCTGTCAGCAGGTCAAGGCAGAGCATCAACTATAGGCAGGGTTATTGCAGCCACTCCCTATTCCTGAGTGGAAGTGGGAGAACATTACGATGGATATTGTGGTTGGGTTACCAAGGAGTCCCGGAGGTTATACACGATATGGGTGATGCCTCTAGCGACCAGCCGTGACTTTTCCCTTTCTGCCACCCAGCTCCCGCCGCCCATGGCCGGAGCCCCACCAGATGGACCACGCCATGTCCAGCCGGCCCAATTGGACCAACCCTGGATCATGACATGGCTCACACAACTCGGACGAAGTGTGCGAAGGGGGCGGGCGACGCACGCTTCTTGTTGCCCGTAGATTGATCTTTGTTCAACCAAGGTCACGACATCATCCTCTCATCTTTGGACCAATACCAGACCACTCTTGGACCATCATGAACCGAACACAAGCACAAGAACCGTCCATGACCGAACAAGACAAGAAACGGATCAAATAATTTTTGAAAAACATAATACATGCATGGTATCAAACATTGTGCATAGATGTAATGAATCCACATACAATTCATGCAATTATTCATTAAAACAGTATAATATGGCGTAAATGGTGAGAAAAGAAGAGATATTACATGCATCGTTTGAATATTATGGAAGAGATACGTGTTACCGGAGCAAGGTTGGCGCAGCGGTGGATCCAGATCCCGCTCCCGGGGCGCAGCGGAAGAATTAAAAATTTAGGATCCCGGGAACGGTCAATACACCTATATAATAATTCAAACATTCATAGGATGTTTATAATATACCCGTCTGGTGACTAGGTGCCTGGCTCCGACTATTTCTCAAATGGAAATAGCACTTCTTTGGTTGCTCCTAATCAGGTCCATGACCGGTTTCCAATTCATTCGTTGGAATGCACTAGAATCCCAACGAATATTTTGTGAGCAGAACCTCCTTGCCAGGAGGATCGTAGCGAAGTGCGACGGCGGCGGCGGGAGGAGGGAGAGGAGGAGAGGGGGAGAATTTGCTGAATAGCTTTTTTTGTGTGTTTTTTCTTTCTCCCTTCATGCCATATTTATAGATTGAGGGAAAGAGTTTGATGTAAACAAAACTGTGAACATTCGTTTAAAGTAGAACTGTGAATATTCGTTTCAAGTAGAACTGTTAACATTCGGTTCAACTCAAACTATGAACATTCGATTCAACTCGAACTGTGAACATTCGGTTCAACTCGAACTATGAACATTCGGTTCAACTCCCTCGATTGTGGTCTCATCATAATCCCGATCGATGATCTGATATCACCGATGTGCTCAGTTTACAAAACTGATCATTATGATGCAAAATCAAAATTTCGGACCACTAAATCTATATATGACAGGTTTTACTCTCATTAGCTAAATATGAAAGTCCTACTCCCTTAGCTACTTTTGGAAAGTCATGCTCCTAACCTTCCTCCTATTATACTCAACACTTTGAGTACCATATCCTTGTCTGCATGGGAATTGGTAAACCAGTACACTGTGTGACCCTCAATGGTTCAGGAATACAGCTAACCATGGCTCACAAATCATGGTGAATCAGAAAGCACATTTTTATGATCTACCCATCGGACCATGGTAAAGCGCCTAGCAACATCGCCCCATGATCCCCTAGGTATCACTGATAGTGCCTGCAAGAATAAGTCGGTCATGGTTAGCGTATAGTACGGTCCTTTCAACTCATATATCCCGATCGAATCAATGACCATTGGAAAATCGAGAGTCGTTAGAGATTCGATAGCCATGCATACATCTTGATCAGAATAGCGACATCACGGGTGCTACCAGGTAAACTCATTTACACTGAAGCACAAGAGTACTCTGGCCAAAGATTTGTCACACTATTATCTCCTTAGATAGCATAGGATATCCTCGCACTAGGGCGAGCGGTGAATCCTCGACAACAAAGCATCGACTCCACATGCTTCGTGACCTCACCCAATCTCGACACCTGATGACCCTCACGGAGTCGATAAACGATTCAAAGTGAGGAGACTAATCATGTAGAGTCTCAATGATGTTTCGAGTAGTAAGGACTAATCCATACAACCATACATTGGACTCTCCACTCGACAAATGGTAACCACTTGGAGAATCCGAACGAGGGTAGCTCGATAGTTCACCAGGAAAACCATCCATCTGCATGCTCAGAACATCACAATGTTCCCTACCAATGAAACTTGGTAATTCACATCGCAGATGCTAGTCTCAAACTCGGGCGGCCTTATCCTCATTTTGACGGCCCAATCGACTAGGAACAAGTTCAGAATACACAGTGACCATTAGATGTGTTTCATGATAGCCATCATATCCTGTTAGGATAAAATTTATAGTTTTGGTGATAACAAATATAAGAAAAGATTTGGAGCTAAACGATGAATCTCGAATAATCTTCTCACAGAAATTAGAGGTTACTGACAACAGTGATTGGTTTTAGTTACATTTATGGTTTTGAGTTGATCAGAATCGGATCTTGGAACATTGGAGTTATCGATTAGGTTATTCGGGTTATCGGGTCAAAAATCTACTGTTAATGAAGTATTGAGGATGATAGTATCTGCCAACAGGTTTTGAAACAATGAAGTTTCTATCAACATAAAGGACCGTATTCATTGATAAGTTTATTCGACAGACCTTGTAACAGTACTACTCATCATCGCTGACACCAGATTTCGCTACAGTATTTGTTTTTGGAACAGTGGGAGCAACGTTTGTTATCAACAGTTTTCGTAACAGTAAGTTCAACATGGCTTCATTTGCTTTCAACAGATTTGATGACGTCAGCCACAGTAGAATATCAGATATCATGACGTCACCATCATTTTTAGCTACAATGGTCATATAACAGATATGATGACGTCAGCTACAGTAGAGGAACAGACATGATGACGTCATCATTGCTGAAATTTGCAACTGGTCATACATTGTTTTACCATGACAGATTTTTTCAACAGCAAGGAACTATTCATTTGTCTTCAACAAAGAAACATCTGTCGACAGAAATGGTTTCAGGTGCAAGCATTAAGTTGATTAAAATTCGATCGTATACTCAATTGGAAAAGATCGATGGCCAAAACAAGAATCGTTCAAATTACCTGGAATTAAGGAGACAAGATTGGTAGTATTTTTTTGATAAATATTACACATTGGCAGAGGTTGTTACAACGGGATTACACATATATGGAAATCATATTACTGTCTCTGACGTTATGCAATTTACCATGTCGTGAAGCGGGATTGACGACGTACTATTGACAAAATTTCAAAAAGGATTTTGTTGCCTTATCAGAAGTAATCGACCGTTGAAGGAAGAGTATAAATAACAGATGTTCTGAATTGAACAACAACTCTCGCCATCGCTACTGCTGAAACGCTGTCAACTTGAATTCTCGAGCCATTCCTTATTGAAGCATACTTAAAGCTCACAAGACTCGAAGAACAAAACTGTTGTGTTTCATTGATATACCTTCTGAGTCATTCTCTGGTTCAACCTTTTCTAGTGATACCTTCCGAGGAGGAAGAAGGGGACATGTAGGATATTAAAATCCGAACTTCCAGAAACAAATCCTGAACTCTTATCTCTTTAATTTACGCTCTTGAATACTACATTTACATATTATTACTGTTCACAAGTTAATCGGCCTTTTTCCGCACAAACATTGTTGGCCGAAAGACTTGCATAAAACTGAGATACCTTAAGTCTGGTAACTCGGACTTAAGTTAAGCCGTGCGTGTAAATCATTTTAAAAGGCTCTTGAATACTGCATTTACATATTATTACTGTTCACAAGTTAATTGGCCTTTTTCCGCACAAACATTGTTGGCCGAAAGACTTGCATAAAACTGAGATACCTTAAGTCTGGTAACTCGGACTTAAGTTAAGCCGTGCGTGTAAATCATTTTAAAAGATTTCAAAAACCGAAGGAGTTCATTCAACCCCCCCCTTCTGAACTCCTGTTCATATATTGATCCTATTTCTAGGACCATCAATTGGTATCAGAGCAGACGCTTCTCAGTTTTTTGAACAGTATTTGTTTGTGCGTTATATTATTTCAATATGTCGATCTCTCACAACAAGATTCCTATGTTTTCTAAAGAAGATTATGATGACTGGAAGATACGCATGCAAGCGCATCTGGCTTCCATGGATGACGAAATGTGGACTGTTATCACTGAAGGGCCATTGAAAATAATGAAGCCAAATATGGCGGTTGCTGTAACAAATGGCGAGCCTTGGTATCTTGAGAAACCCAGACACGAATATACAAATGATGACAAGAAGAAAGCAAATCTAGACAATGTGGCCAGGGACATCCTATACAAGACGCTGGACAAGGACAAGAAAATGTTCAGCAAAATCAAAGCCTGCGCCACAGCCAAAGACATCTGGGAAAAGCTGGTCCAGATATGTGAGGGAAGCGACGAGACAAAAGAGAACAATTTGACCGTCGCTCAACAGAAGTATGAGTCCATCAAGATGAAAGATGGCAAAACAATGACTGAATTTGACGAGCGCTTCAGTGCAGTTATCATCGAGTTGAACAGCCTTGGAAAAGAGTACAACAACAGAGAGATAGCACTGAAAGTCATGAGAGCGCTACACAAGGAGTGGGACGTGAAGACCATGGCAATGAGGGAGTCGAAGGACCTGAATAAGCTGGCAACAGAAGTATGAGTCCATCAAGATGAAAGATGGCAAAACAATGACTGAATTTGACGAGCGCTTCAGTGCAGTTATCATCGAGTTGAACAGCCTTGGAAAAGAGTACAACAACAGAGAGATAGCACTGAAAGTCATGAGAGCGCTACACAAGGAGTGGGACGTGAAGACCATGGCAATGAGGGAGTCGAAGGACCTGAATAAGCTGGAACTCCATGATCTGTTCGCAAATCTGAAGGCATACGAATTTGAATTTGAGACAAGATCAGAAGCTGGTCCCTCAACCTCCCAGCCAACAAAAGCATTGGCAGCTACAACAATCGAACAGTGCTCTCCTAGCACAAGCAAAACCGCTGATCAACTCAGCGATGACGTCATGTCCCTCTTCGTAAAGAATTTTGGGAAATTCATGAAAAGATATTTCCACCCTTCCTCTCCTTACAATAATTTTAATAAAAATGATAAATCTGTATCTGACATGAAATGTTTCAATTGTGAACGACCAGGGCATTTTGCAGCTGATTGCAATAGGCCAAAGAAAGAGGACAGATCCACTGATGACAAGAGAATTGATGATAGATATCGAAGAGATGAGAAGAAGGAGGACATATACAAGAAGGAGGATCGGTACAACAGTAATGACAAGAATGATGATAGAAATATCGAAAGATCCAAGGAGCGATCCAATGATAGACGGATGAGAACAAGACCTGAAAGAAGGCCAAATAGAAAGAATGATAGGAAAGTGCTGATGGAAGAAGAGAGCACCAAAAGCTGGGCGGATAGTGATTCATAATCTTCATCCAGCAGCAGTTCATCATCCAGCGATAGTGAACAGGAGGAGGTTCACTGCTTCATGGATGATCAAACTTCTGACGATGAGGTATTTGATTTCTCAAACATTGAATTTACACGTGAGGATCTTGTTCAGGCACTGAACGATATGGTCCATGAGTACAAGACTCTATCTCATACATTTGAGGAAATGAAGGCCGAAAACGCAAGTCTGAAAAATAGTTCAGCAGAATCGAGTTCTGACGAGCTTGAGGATACTGACAGTTTAAAGACTGAGTTGAGTAAGCTGAGAATAGAGAATGAATTGTTGATAAGTGAGTCCAGTGAGCTCAAGGCTGAAGTTGAAAATTTAACTAAAGAAATGAGCTCCTGGACCCAATCAGCTTGTTCTTTCCACAAACTACAAGAAATCCAAAAGTCAGCACATGATAGAACTGGCTTAGGTTTTAGTAATAGCGAAAGGAGCGAAGGAGAGACAAGTACTCAATCACAGCCAGCATGTGACAAGTTCAACAAAATGATTTTGTCAAAGCAAATGTGATACATGACTGTTTTGAGTAGATAATATTTGATGACCAGAACTCTTCTCTGTCGAGTCATGAAGGAAAATATGGCATCGGCTATCAAAGGCCTGAGAATCCCAAGCCTAGCTGGCTAAAGACAGGTTGGACAAGGATAAAGCGAAAGCTGGTTCCAAGTCTTATGTTCAGCACCAGTCGTGGCGTAATTCTAGGAAGGCAAAATCTGGTTGGAAAAAGACACAGCCGAGAAGAGATCTATATGGTCAGTATGATTGCAGGGTAACAGGTACAAAGCTACTGAAGACGCAATTATTTGGTACTTGGACAGTGGGTGTGCTCGACATATGACAGGAAACCCAAAGCTGTTGACAGATGTTGTTCCACACAAAGGAGCGAAAATTGTCTTTGGTGACAATGCACACGGTAACACTGTGGGTATGGGTAAGCTTACCCATGGTAACATCTCTATCTCTGATATTTTGGTTGTTGATAACCTCAGTTATAATTTGATTAGTATCAGTCAACTATGTGACAAAGGTTACATAGTTAACTTTCAAAAACACACGTGCACAGTTCAGAACTCAAATGGTCTGACTATATTGCTGGGTAAAGATCGGGGAATACCTACGTTATCGATTGGTCAGAGCAGTTGAAGTCTGAACAGCTTTGTCTTACAGCTGACTCCTCCAAGAGTTGGTTGTGGCATCAACGAATGAACCATCTAAACTTTAAAACACTTGCTAAGTTGAGTGAGCATGATATGGTTTCTGGTATGCCCAAATTAAAATTTTCTAAGGATAAGATCTGTGCAGCTTGTCAGCTTGGTAAGCACATTAAATCTACTTTCAAAAATAAAGGCGGAAAACGTTATTCCCGTTGCCTTGAGCTTTTACATATGGATCTTTTTGGTCCTATTTCAGTAACAAGCTTAGGGGGAACGTCCTACACCCTTGTTGTTGTTGATGATTTTTCAAAATATACATGGGTGTTGTTTTTAAAAGCAAAATCTGAAACCGCCAACCAGCTGATACGCCTTTTGAAACATTTACAAAATGATAGATCTTGTTCTGTAAACCGGAAAAGAAGTGATCGCGGTACTGAGTTTCTAAATTTTAAAATTGACTTCTTATTTGGAAGACTTAGGAATTAAGCATGAGCTTTCAGCAGCAAGAACTCCTCAGAAAAACGGGTTAGCTGAAAGGAGAAACCACACTCTTAAAGAGGCTGCTAGATCTATGATTGCTTACTCTGGTATTTCTCAAAAATTTTGGGCAGAAGCAGTCAATACAGCATTTCACACTCAAAACAGATCTATGATTAATAGGATGCACGATAAGACCCCATATGAGATCTGGCATAGCAAGAAACCTGACATATCTTATTTCAGGGTGTTTGGGTGTAGATGTTTCATTCACAACAATGGCAAGAAGCACCTAACAGCTTTTGAACCTAAATCTAATGCAGGAATATTGTTAGGTTATTCTGCTGTCAGCAAAGCATATCGGGTATTCAATATCAAGAGTCTCACTGTCGAAGAATCTGCTCATATTGTGTTCGATGAGACAAGCGTCAAATCAAATTCAGCTGCAAGCTTACATGACTTGTGCACACGTCTGGAATCAACAAGTCTTGAAGAATCTGAGGATGACGTGTCGCCACAAAGATATACAGCTGAAGAACAACAAATCGTGGACACACAAAACAATATTGTTCCACAAGATCTGACGACAGCAGGAGCAGAAGTAAACACCACGCAAAAAAATGCAGCTCCAACAGATCTTGTTCCAACAGATCTCGCTACTTCAGACATTACGCAAGCAAGTGCATCCACTCATCCACCAACAGCTAACGCAACATTATCAAATATACCAACAGTGAATGACAAAGCTGACAACAGCAAGAACTCCAATTGGAATCTGATGCACAAGGAAACAATGATAATCATCAATTGGCGTCAGAAGATCCAAACATTTTTATCCAGTCAGCAACACAGGGGGAACAAGGAGCAAATCCCTTTGGACTTGATCTTCGGTGGAATAGAAATCATCCACCTGAGCAAGTCATAGGTAACATTCAATCTCCTGTTCGCACACGAGGCCAGCTATCTCATGATCACTTTGATGCTGCATTTCTTTCTCATATAGAACCTAAGATAATTGATGAGGCCTTAGCTGACTCAATTTGGATAGATGCCATGCAGGAAGAACTCAATCAGTTTGAACGTAATAAAGTATGGACACTTGTACCTAGACCTACTAACCATTCAGTGATAGGAACTCGTTGGGTCTTTAGGAACAAACTGAATGAAGATGGTGTAGTAACAATAAATAAGGCTAGGCTGGTAGTGCAAGGATTTAGACAAATGGAAGGAATAGACTTCGATGAGACTTTCGCACCAGTAGCAAGATTAGAGGCCATACACATGTTCCTTGCATATGCTGCATATAAAGACTTCATGGTCTTTCAGATGGATGTCAAGAGTGCCTTTCTAAATGGCGTCTTGACAGAGGAAGTGTATGTTTCACAACCTCTTGGCTTCATAGATCATACAAATCCATATTTTGTTTACAAACTGGACAAGGCTTTATACGGGTTGAAGCAAGCACCCAGAGCTTGGTATGATACACTCACTAATTTTCTTCTTGAGCATAAGTTTAATATAGGCACAGGTGATAAGACGTTGTTTAAATTTTTTAAGGATGATCACATCTAATTAGTTCAGATTTATGTTGACGATATTATTTTTGGGTCAACTAACCCCAAACTGTGCAAGAAATTTCCAAGCTCATGCAGGATAAATTCGAGATGAGCATGATGGGGGAGCTGACTTTCTTTCTGGGATTACAAGTTCGACATGAAGCTGGAACTGCCATAGAGGTATCTTTGTATCGAGGTATCAAAGGCTCTCTGCTTTACCTAACTGCTAGCATACCAGACATCATGTTTGCTATCTGTACGTGTGCTAGATTCCAAGAGGAGCCAAAGCAATCACATTGTATTGCTGTTAAAAGAATCCTCAAGTACTTAAAGGGCACTTCCAACATGGGTCTTTGGTATCCCAAAGACTCAGGCTTTCAACTAATCGGTTACAGTGGTGCAGATTACGCAGGTTGCAGGATTGATCGCAAGAGCACAAGTGGAACATGTCAATTCTTAGGGGATAGACTAATCTACTGGTTCAGTAAGAAGCATACGTCAATTGCCACGTCAAAAGCCGAAGCAGAGTGCCTTGTTGCTGGCAGTTGTTGCGCTCAAATCCTCTGGATTCAACATCAATTGAAGGATTATGGCATTGATGCTTCCGAAGCTCCTATTCTCTGTGACAACACAAGTGCGATAGCGATCACCCAGAATCCTTTGCTGCATTCCAGAACCAAGCACATCAATATTATGCAGCACTTCATAAGGGACCACGTAATGAAGAAGGACGTTCGGTTGGAGTACGTGTCAACTGAGCAACAAGTTGCTGATATCTTCACCAAACCTCTGCCAGACGCTAAGTTTTCCTACTTTAGGAACATATTAGGTCTCTTAGAAGTGCCATAAAATGGTCTGTGCATTAACAATTTTTGCAGGTTGAACAGCTCTGCTTACGTCAGCATCGAGTCATATGTTCAGGGGGAACAGCGATGTTTGCGTCAGCGCTGTCGTTGGAAGGCTATTCGAAAAGAAACAGCAATGCTTACTTCAGCCTCTGGTCATTTGTTCACAAGAAACAGCACTGCTTACGTAAGCTTTGCTGATTGAGGGTTGACTATCGAAGGGGGAACTTGGTCTCTGTGTTGTTAAGCGTGAAGTCAATTGAACAGGAGAGATCTGTCAACAGATATCTTCTATACACAAATGATGCTTATATGTTAACAGATTCCATTCCATTCCCGCGAAACATTAAAAACATATTTGCTTAGGTGTGATGTTTTAAAGATTTTGGCGCGTCGATTTTATTTTAACCTTTTCCCGTAAGGGTAAAATATTTGCAAAATCTTTTCTAATAATAGTACGCACCATCGGATGATTGACACGTGTTGCCCTTCATTCGCATCGTCACACCAACATTCCTTCTCTCTCCTCACGGTTCATATTCACCGTCTTAATTTAAGGCATTTCAAATATTTTCTAAAACTTACTGTGCAATCGTACTCGTTGCATTCTCTTGCTCTCGTATTCTCTTGTTCTTGTGAGCTCGTATTCTCCTGTGCAGAAAATCCTATTTCAAGAATTCCTTGCACTATAAATCGACTACAATGGCATCCATATTCTTTGTCAACTCTTATCAGATTAACTTTGAATCGGTATTGATGATTCCTGACCATGATGGCATGCTAAACATGTTTAAAGCACTGGAAGCCAATGTCTAAGAGGGTTTTTGGGGTGTGAATCGGTACTATATGAGAAGGAGCTAGATCAGTTCTTTGAAACAGCGTTGGTACAGGGTGAAGATATCACTGGAGCAGTATCAGGAAAGTTCTTCTCTATCTCTCAGGCTCAGTTTGCACATGTTTTTGAGTTACCCACTGAAGGGCTTGTGAACTTCTCTGAAGTACCAAAGGATAGGGTGTATGATGCGAGGAGCATATTCTTGAAAAAGGGTGTGCAAGTTGAAATTCATGGAAAAAAGAAACACATGAAATATGAATTTCGGCTGTTGAATGACATTTTGGCAAAGGCTGTCACTGTTAAGGTGGGTTCGTTTGATGCTGTCACCATTGAACGATTCCAGATGATGACGGAGATTCATTTTTGATTGAAGGTGAATTGGAGCAAGGTTTTGTTCAATGTACTGAAAGACATGGTGGATAAGTCGCAGAGGAAAGCTAATGGCTTTGCTGCGCAAATTGGTGTTGTTGAAGGGCATCCCTGCTATTGCTCTGGGAGAAGGTGTTCCTTTCCCATTTGCAAAATTCTGTCTATGAAAACAGTAAACACTTACATTGCCACGAATACAACAATTGATGCTCGTGAGGAGCAGGGGCTGGTTAGTGAGGCTATTGTGAAGAGGAAATCCAAGTCTACAAAGAAGTCCTCATCTGCTGATGATACACCTGTTAAGGTTATCTATGATTTGCAAAATTCTGTCTATGAAAAACAGTAAACACTTACATTGCCACGAATACAACAATTGATGCTCGTGAGGAGCAGGGGCTGGTTAGTGAGGCTATTGTGAAGAGGAAATCCAAGTCTACAAAGAAGTCCTCATCTGCTGATGATACACCTGTTAAGGTTATCTCTGAAATTGCCGGATCAAAGAAGCGAGTGGCCATTGAGGATAATGCGACCGGCTATTCCAAAGAATAGGTGCACCGTGAAGACCAAACCCTCACCTTCACAAGAAAGTCTGGATATTGTGAATGTGGCACAGGATGTGGTGCCCATTCAAGTTATTGATCCTACTCCTGATGTGGCAACTATCAAATCTCCTGCGCCCAAACAAAAATCATGGAAGAGGAGATTGGTTTTGCCCACGGGTTCTGATGATGAAACAATGGGTACACAGGAACTTGCTAAAGATACTGATGAGGCTACTGTTAAGCCCACTGATGAGGTAGATATCACTATCGAACAGGTATTGGAGGAGACTTTGAAGTTGAGCGTTAATGAGGAAGAGCACGGAGGACAGGGTGTTGATGAAGCACTGTTTGCAGATGATTTTGCTCAGTGGTTAGATGATTTTGTCTCCAGAAATAGTGAACCAGAGATTTTTGGGACAAGGACTATCACAGAAGCTGCAGGTAGCAAAAGTCCAGTGGTTGTCAAGGACATGAACAGAGCTGTTAGCAGCATGTTTACCAACAAGGAGCACATGCCAATCAATGATCTACTACTACAAATCTCATATGAAATGCTGCTTCCATCGATTACTGCCACAGAGATTACCAAGATTCGGCTTGGTGAATCCATTTCAATCACGGAAGTCCGGGAACGTGATGTATTTCTTTCCAGTCTTCCCCGCATATCCATTCATGATAAGGGGAAAGCTATTTTGGAGGAGGATGAACCTATACGAGGGAATCCAGCCCGCGAGTTGGTTGAATTAATTTGTGGAGATATCGAGTTTTTGGTCAGGCTCAGGGACCAGGTGATGGTCGATGTAGTGGCATTCTTCCATTCTTTCAGTTTCAATAAATTGACGAATTTTGATGCTTTACTGGCGTTAAAAGAAATAGAGAAACTCATGCTGGAGTGGGCGGAGACAGATTCGTTAGCAATGGCGGTGAAGAGAAAGGAGTATATATTGGCGAAATATAGAGAACTGTTGTTGAGGAAGTTCTTGGATTCTCATCGGAAATTTAGCTACTGTCCAGCCTTGGACCGCAACAGCTTCTCAAATCATCGATCTCCTGTCTGATGCCCATTCCATATCCTTAGAAGACTTATTGGCACAGCAGCGTGAGCATGGACTCCCAATGTAACAACCATGCGCCTCCACAGTCTTTGATTCTTCTGTTGATAGCGGTGCTGTTCTAGCCCGATTTTATTCTGCGGAAAAATCCACATGCTGGGTAAGGCCTATGATTTTGATTGATGGAGTTTGGACGCCTCTTCAGGGTCCTGATTTTTGGAAAAGTATTTTCCGTTTGTCGTTATTTTTGAATCAAAAGAAGATGCCAGAACCGGTCGTTGACAACATTTTTGTCAGGCCCCGTGCTAATTACTAATAATTAACACACAATAAGCGCATAAACACGGAAGCTTAAAAATCAGGGCTTAAAAATTTTTCGAAATACAATGGGCCTGAACTTCAAATCATACATTCAAAATAGCAATAATAAAATACGAGTTGATTCGATTCCAACACAACAAGTATATCAACCAAAACAAATCCCCAATACAATGATAACACGGGGCATTCCCCGGTTCAATACATATCATATATATAAACTAGGACTCAGGGACGCGGGGATCGACCAACTGAACTTCCACTCGGTCCAGCTTGATTACCTAATGCTCCTGCAAATGGGCAACACAGACCCAAACAAAACAAAAGCAGGAAACAAATACGAGGTCAAGCCTCAGTACGAAGAGCTATCAAAGCAGGTAAACATGCAACATGCTATAAATCAATGCTATGAATGCATGAGGGCTATCAAGAAATCGGATAGCTAGACCAGAAATCATCAATTGGCGTCAGAAGATCCAAGTAGATCTATCTAGACAACAACACAGGGGGAACAAGGAACAAATCCCATTGGACTTGATCTTCGGTGGAATAGAACTCATTCACCTGAGCAAGTCATAGGTAATTTTGAATCCCCTGTTCGCACACGAGGCCAGCTATCTCATGATCATTTTGATGCTGCATTTCTTTCGCATATAGAACCTAAGCAGATAGGTGAGGCCTTAGCTGACCCAAGTTGGATAGACGCTATGCAAGAAGAATTAAATCAGTTTGAACGTAATAAAGTATGGACACTTGTACCTAGACCTACTAACCATTCAGTGATAGGAACTCGTTGGGTCTTTAGGAACAAACTGAATGAAGATGGTGTAGTAACAATAAATAAGGCTAGGCTGGTAGCGCAAGGATTTAGAAAAATGGAAGGAATAGACTTCGATGAGACTTTCGCACCATTAGCAATATTAGAGGCCATACACATGTTCCTTGCATATGCTGCATATAAAGACTTCATGGTCTTTCAGATGGATGTCAAGAGTGCCTTTCTAAATGGCGTCTTGACAGAGGAAGTGTATGTTTCACAACCTCTTGGCTTCATAGATCATACAAATCCATATTTTGTTTACAAACTGGACAAGGCTTTATACGGGTTGAAGCAAGCACCCAGAGCTTGGTATAATACACTCACTAATTTTCTTCTTGAGCATAAGTTCAATATAGGCACAGGTGATAAGACGTTGTTTAAATTTTTTAAGGATGATCACATCTTATTAGTTCAGATTTATGTTGACGATATTATTTTTGGGTCAACTAACCCCAAACTGTGCAAGAAATTTCCAAGCTCATGCAGGATAAATTCGAGATGAGCATGATGGGGGAGCTGACTTTCTTTCTGGGATTACAAGTTCGACAGCTGGAAAATGGAATCTTCATTAACCAAGCTAAATATACGAAAGAATTGCTGAAGAAGTTTGGCATGGACAACTGCTCAGCAGCAGCAACCCCTATGAGATCTTCAATTAAGATGGACAAAGATGAAGCTGGAACTGCCATAGAGGTATCTTTGTATCGAGGTATCAAAGGCTCTCTGCTTTACCTAACTGCTAGCATACCAGACATCATGTTTGCTATCTGTACGTGTGCTAGATTCCAAGAGGAGCCAAAGCAATCACATTGTATTGCTGTTAAAAGAATCCTCAAGTACTTAAAGGGCACTTCCAACGTGGGTCTTTGGTATCCCAAAGACTCAGGCTTTCAACTAATCGGTTACAGTGATGCAGATTACGCAGGTTGCAGGATTGATCGCAAGAGCACAAGTGGAACATGTCAATTCTTAGGGGATAGACTAATCTACTGGTTCAGTAAGAAGCATACGTCAATTGCCACGTCAAAAGCCGAAGCAGAGTGCCTGTTGCT
>KQ987792.1:31355-42067 GCA_001598015.1 Dorcoceras hygrometricum
AGTATTAAAGCACTTCGATCCGATCGAGGTGGTGAATACTTGAGTGCTGAATTTCTAGACTATCTGAAAGACAATGGGATTCTCGCACAGTGGACCCCTCCGGCCACACCACAGCTCAATGGTGTAGCGGAGCGTCATAATCGGACTTTCTTGGACATGTTTCGATCTATGATGAGCTTCACTGAACTTCCTACCTCGTTTTGGGGCTATGCGCTCGAAACGACGGTAATGTTGTTGAGTAATGTCCACACCAAGGCAGTGGATAAGACTCCATATGAGATATGGATGGGCAAACCACCCAAATACTCATACATGAGAATTTGGGGATGTCCTGCTTACGTGAAGCAGACAGTGGGAGATAAGCTGGATACTAGATCCATCTTATGCTACTTCATTGGGTATCCAAAGAATTCTATTGGATACTACTTCTACTATCCCAACAAAACAAAAGTGCTTGTTTCTAGAAATGCCACCTTTATGGAAAGGGAATTTCTACTTGATAGAAAGGGCAAAATAGTAGATCTCGAAGAAGTTCGAGAACAAACAGAAGTACCAAGTGAATCTCCTGCACCTCCGGAGCCAGTGCCAGAAATGGTCGCACCTAGGAGATCCGAAAGGGTTCCTAGGGCTACTGAAAGATATTCCTAGGGCTACTGAAAGATATGGTTTTCTCCTTGAAGATGATCAAAATTATCAAGTTATTGGATGTGATCCAAGAACTTTCAAGGAGGCAATTTCCGATGCTGATTCTAATTTATGGCTTGAAGCAATGCAGTCTGAGATTGACTCAATGCATGCTAACCAAGTTTGGACTCTAGTTAATCATCCCGAAGGAATTGTTCCTATTGGGTGCAAATGGATATACAAGAGAAAACTTGGGCCTGATGGTAAGGTATTGACCTACAAGGCACGACTGGTCGCGAAAGGTTACACTCAAAGGCAAGGTGTTGACTATGATGAAACCTTCTCACCAGTCGCAATGTTCAAGTCGATTAGAATCTTATTAGCCATAGCTGCATGGTACGACTATGAGATATGGAAAATGGATGTGAAAACTGCGTTCCTTAATGGAAACATTAAGGAAGAGATCTATATGACGCAGCCTGAGGGTTTCACATCCGTAGGAAGTGAGCATAAAGTATGCAAACTTCAGAGATCGATCTACGGTCTCAAACAAGTATCGAGGAGTTGGAACCTGAGATTCGATGAAACAATTAAGGAATTTGGTTTCATCAAGAATCCCGAGGAGCCATGTGTGTATAAGAAGGTAGTTAAAAGCGCTGTGACATTCCTCGTACTTTATGTTGATGACATTCTACTCATTGGGAATGATGTAGGAATGCTGCAGTCAACTAAAGTATGGTTGTATAGTAGATTCTCGATGAAGGACATGGGTGAAGCATCCTATATTCTAGGAATACAGATCTATCGGGATAGATCAAAACGGATGCTCGGACTCACCCAAGCCACCTACATCGATACCATACTTAAGAGGTTCTCTATGGAAGAGTCCAAGAGAGGACACCTACCTATGAGCCACGGGGTCACTCTATCTAAGTCTACGTGTCCGAAAACTGATAAGGAGATAGAGAGTATGACACGTGTGCCATATGCCTCGGTAATAGGTAGTATTATGTATGGCATGATCTCAACTAGACCGGATGTCGCATATGCTCTGAGTGTCACGAGCCGCTGAACTGAAATTTGAAGGCTACACTGATTCTAGCTTCCAATGTGACGTGGATGATTCGAAGTCTACCTCTGGATTTGAATTCATGCTCAATGGTGCTGCTGTCTCTTGGAAGAGTTCCAAGCAAGACACCATCGCGGATTCAACCACTGAGGCTGAGTACATTGCAGTATCAGCTGCTGCTAAGGAGGCGGTTTGGATAAGAAATTTCGTCCAAGAGTTGGGCGTCATTCCTGATGAAGTTGGTCTAGTCCCGGTGTACTACGACAACACGGTTGCCGTTGCGCAAGCAAAGGAGCCTAGGTCTCACCAAAGATCCAAACATATACTGAGGAAATACCACATAATCCGGGATATTGTGGCTAGAGGTGACATAGCAGTTGAGAGAGTCGACTCTGCGGACAACGTTGCTGATCCACTTACGAAGCCCTTGCCAGGACCGTTGTTTGAAAAATATCGCGAAACAATGGGACTGCGTCTGATGATTAGTTGGCTATAGGGCAAGTGGGAGATTGTTAGAGTAGATGCCCAACTAGCCAACTTGTGGCGGGTGGGTTTTATAGACTCTTGTATATGACAATCTTTATTTATGAAATACGCATTTATTTATGGCATTCTTTATTTTCGTTATGTTATATAATGTTAACAATTGTGTTGGATAAAGACCTAGAATGCACCATAGTGTATGTTAGATGTGATAGTGGATATGATGGCTATCATGAAACACATCTAATAGTCACTGTGTATTCTGAATTCGTTCCTAGTCGATTGGGCAGTCAAAATGAGGATAAGGCCGCCCGAGCTTGAGACTAGCATATGTGATGTGAAGTACCATGTTTCATTGGTAGGGAACATTGTGATGTTCTGAGCATGCAGATGGATAGTGACCTGGTGATCTATCGAACTACCCTCGTTCGGACTTTCCAAGTGGTTACCATTTATCGAGTGGAAAATTCCGAGGTCTTGGTTGTACTGATTAGGCCTCACTACTCGAAACGTCATTGAGACTCTACATGATAGGCGCCTCACTTTGACCCGTTTGCCGACTCACTTGGGATCATTAGGCGGCGGGATTGGGTGAGGTCCCGATGCATGTAGGAGTCGATGCTTCGTTGTCGAGGATTCACCGCTCGCTCTCATGCGTGGATATCCTATGCTATCTGAGGGATAATAGTGTATAAATCTCTGGCCAAAGTACTGGATGTGTTTTAGGTAAATGGGTTTACCTAGTAACACTCACGATGTCACTATTTGATCTCCAAGATGTATGCGTAGCTATCGGATCTATAGCGACTCTCATTTTACCAATGGTCGTTGATCTGATCGGGATATATGTGTAGAAAGGACCGTACTGTATGCTAACCATGACCAACTAGTTCTTGCAGGCACTATCAGTGATACCTAGGGGATCATGGGGCGATGTTGCTAGGCGCTTTACCATGATCCGATGGGCAAGTCCGAAATTGTGATTTCGGAGCCACAATGGTTGTGGGCCCACGGCTAGCTGTATCCCTGAACCATTGAGGGTCACACAAGTACTGGATTCATGATTCCCGCATGGAAACTGAGCTCAATGTGTTGAGCGTAGGAAGAGGACGTACTGTATGCTAACCATGACCAACTAGTTCTTGCAGGCACTATCAGTGATACCTAGGGGATCATGGGGCGATGTTGCTAGGCGCTTTACCATGATCCGATGGGCAAGTCCGAAATTGTGATTTCGGAGCCACAATGGTTGTGGGCCCACGGCTAGCTGTATCCCTGAACCATTGAGGGTCACACAAGTACTGGATTCATGATTCCCGCATGGAAACTGAGCTCAATGTGTTGAGCGTAGGAAGAGGATTTTAGGGAGTGCGACTTTATAAAAGTCAACAGGGTCAAATTGCGATTTCCCACTGTTGAGGGGCAAAACTGTCATTTTGGACTAGGTAATGTGAAAAATTCTTTTTCGCATCATAATGTTCAGTTTTGGAAACTGAGTCGATCGGTCCGATCTGATCGTCGATCGGATTTATGATGAAACCTTAGTGATTTAAATGAACCGAATGTTCATATATTGGACTGGGCCCGCCACAAGTCCAATGGGCCGGTTCAAGCCCATGTACCATCTTTATTAAGTTAAGTTGGTTTAGGGCTTAATCATTAGAGAACTCACAACAAAACCCTAGCCTCCTGTCCAAGACTCACGCCGCCGCCTCCTCTCCAATACTCACGCCGCCCCCTCCTCTCCAAGCGCCGCCGCCGCCGCCCCTTTGCCGGACTTGTTCCGGCCATCGTGTTGAGGTGTTTCCGTCCGTGCTAAATTCGTCAGGCCTTCTAGTGCAGGCTGACAAAGGTGTCTTGATTCCGGTCGTGGACCTGATTAGGAGGATCTACCGTCGCCTACAATTCAAGAGCCAGATTTCCCTATGAATTCTGGTTGGAGCCAGGCGCCTAGACGCCAGCAAGGTAACGATTCTATGAACGCCCTATGAATGTTTATAGGATTGTTTTAATGTATTGAACGCATCTCGGGGTATAATTTTAATTTCCACTGCGCCCCCGGGAAGCGGGATCCGGATCCGCCATTGTATGCCAACAGAACGAACTACACCCTTGCTGTTGTTGATGATTTTACAAAATTCACTTGGGTGTTGTTTTTAAAAGCAAAATCTGAAACCGTCGACCAGCTGATAAATCTTTTAAAACGTTTGCAAAATGACAGATCTTGTTCAGTCAACCGGATAAGAAGTGATCGTGGTACTGAATTTTTAAATCATAAATTAACTTCTTATCTAGAAGACTTAGGGATAAAGCATGAGCTTTCAGCAGCTAGAACTCCTTTCCAGAACGGGCTTGCTGAGAGGAGAAATCGTACTTTAAAAGAAGCTGCTAGGTCTATGATTTCTTATTCCGGTGTTTCACAAAAATTTTGGGCTGAAATAGTTAACACATCGTGTTACACTCAAAACAGATCCATGATTAATAGGATGCACGATAAAACCCCATATGAGATCTAGCATGGCAAGAAACCTGATATATCTTATTTCAGGGTGTTTGGGTGCAGATGTTTTATTCATAATAATGGAAAAAAGCACCTAACAGCTTTTGAACCAAAATCTGATGCAGGTTCTTTTTAGGATCAGCTGTTAGCAAAGCATATCGCATATTCAACAACAGAAGTCTAACAGTCGAAGAATCCGCTCATGTGGTGTTTGACAAGACAAGCTTTAGATCCAACTCAGCTGAAAGCTTACATGATTTGTGTTCGTCTGGAATCAACAAGCCTTGAGGAATCAGACGACGACGTTCCACAAAAATATTCAGCTGAGACACAACTGACGCTGGACACACCGCACAACATTGCTCAACAAGATCTGACAGGTAATCCAGTAGTCATCGATTTAACTAGCGATGACTCTATACAGGAACAGATCTTCCCAAGTGTGCCAACTGCTGGAGGTGAAGCGACCAACGATCAACCAAACGTCGCTCAATCAGATGTTGTTCAACCAGACGTTGCTCAATTAGATGTTGCGCAAGCAGGTTCCACTATTCATAAATCAACGTCTGATGCACAAGACGCAAGCGTTTATCAATTGGCACCTGGATCAACATCTGGACAACAAGGCATGAGCACATCATATCAATCAGTATCAATACCAACGTCTGGACAACCAGTCGCAAGTGATCATCAATTGGTATCCAGACCTACAACTGATAGAAGAGCTAATCCAAGCTCACATCTGGAACAACAATCACAACAGCTGGAACCTGACGCACAAGCCAATAACGAAGAATATCAATTTGCGTCAGCTGATCCAACTGTTGCAATCCAGCCAGACACTCAAATGCAACAAGGAGCAAATCCCATTGGATCTTATCTCCGGTGGAATAAAAATCATCCACCTGAGCAGGTCATAGGTAACACTTATTCTCATGTTCTCACATGAAGCCAGCTATCACATGATCATTTTGATTCTGCATTCATCTCTCATATAGAACCTAAGCAAATAGATGAAGCCTTAGCTGACCCCAGCTGGATAGATGCAATGCAAGAAGAACTTAATCAGTTTAAGCAAAATAACGTATGTCAACTTGTACCTAGACCTTCTAATCATTCAGTTATAGGAACTCGATGGGTCTTTAGGAACAAACTGAATGAAGATGGTGTAGTAACTAGAAACAAAGCTAGACTGGTTGCACAAGGATTTAGGCAAATGGAAGGTATAGAATTTGATGAGACCTTTGCACCAGTGGCTAGGCTAGAATCCATTCGCATGTTTCTTGCATATGCTGCATTTAAAGACTTCAAAGTCTTTCAGATGGATGTTAAGAGCGCATTTCTCAATGGCGTCTTAACAGAGGAAGTGTATGTTGCACAACCTCCTGGCTTCGTAAATCTTACACATCCAGATTTTATTTACAAATTGGATAAAGCTCTTTATGGGTTGAAGCAAGCACCCAGAGCTTGGTATGATACACTGTCCAAATTCTTACACAAGGATTTAGGCAAATGGAAGGTATAGAATTTGATGAGACCTTTGCACCAGTGGCTAGGCTAGAATCCATTCGCATGTTTCTTGCATATGCTGCATTTAAAGACTTCAAAGTCTTTCAGATGGATGTTAAGAGCGCATTTCTCAATGGCGTCTTAACAGAGGAAGTGTATGTTGCACAACCTCCTGGCTTCGTAAATCTTACACATCCAGATTTTATTTACAAATTGGATAAAGCTCTTTATGGGTTGAAGCAAGCACCCAGAGCTTGGTATGATACACTGTCCAAATTCTTAATTGAGAATGACTTCACAATAGGCACAGTTGATAAGACATTGTTTAAATTTGTTAAAACTGATCATGTCTTATTAGTTCAAATATACGTTGATGACATAATTTTTGGGTCAACTAACCCCAAACTGTGCCAAAGGTTTTCAAAGTTGATGCAGGATAAATTTGAGATGAGCATAATGTGGGAGCTGAAGTTCTTTCTGGGCTTACAAGTACGACAGCTGGAGAATGGAATCTTCATTAACCAGGCTAAATATACGAAAGAACTGCTGAAGAAATTTGGCATGGACAACTGTTCAGCAGCTGCTACCCCAATGAGCTCTTCAATCAAGATGGATAAAGATGAAGCTGGAACTGCCATTGAGGTATCACTTTATCTCGGTATTATAGGCTCTTTGCTTTACTTAACTGCTAGCAGACCAGACATCATGTTTGTTGTCTGTATGTGTGCTAGATTCCAAGCAGAGCCAAATCAATCACATTACATAGCCTTAAAAAGGATTTTATAATATTTAAAGGGTACTTCCAACGTGGGTCTTTGGTATCCCAAAGACTCAGGCTTTCAACTAATCGGTTATAGTGATGCAGACTACGCATGATGCAGGATTGATCTCAGGATCACTAGCGGTACTTGTCATTTTTAGGAGATCGTTTGATTTCCTGGTTTATTAAGAAGCAGACGTCGATCGCAACATCAACAGCTGAAGCAGAGTACCTCGCAGCTGGCAGCTGCTGTGCTCAAATTCTTTGGATACAACATCAGCTGAAGGACTATGGCATCGATGCTTCTGAAGCTCCTATTCTCTGCGACAACACTAGTGCAATATCGATCACCCAAAATCCAGTACTGCATTCAAGAACTAAGCACATCGACATCAGGCATCATTTTATAAGGGACCACGTGTTAAAGAAAGACGTCTGGTTGGAGTACGTGCCGAGTGAGCAGCAAGTAGCTGACATCTTCACAAAGCCTCTACCAGACGCTAAGTTTTATTATTTTAGAAACATATTAGGTCTCCTTGAATTGCCTTGATTTGTCTGTGCGCTAACAATTTTTGCAGGTTGTCAGCCGTTGCTTAAATCAGCTGTAAGTCTTTTGTTCAGGGGGAACACATAGACTTTCAGCTGAGGCAAGCATATTGCGTTGGAGGATATCAGTTGTAGGGGGAACCAGGATCTGAATTGTTAAGCGCGACGTCAGCTGAATATGTAGTGTCTGGATACACTCATATGTTACATATACAGAGCTGATGCTTAATTATGATCAGCTCCTGCCTTACCCTCAGCGATACATTAAAATCAACAGTGATGTTATTACAATCGCTGCACCAGCTGTGAAGATATAAATCTTGGCGCGCGTCTTTTTAACTTTTTACACTGTACGATTAAAATATTTTGAAAACTTTTTACACTGTACGAGTAATATATTTTGACAATATTTTCAAAATCATTGCCAAATTTGTACGCGCCGTCGGATGATTGACACGTGGTTGTCATCATTCCAATCATCACATCTACATCATTTCTCTCTCTATCGTTTACTATTCTCTAAATATATTACGGCATTTACTGTTTACCACTTCACTTACCTTGCATACTTGCTCTCTGGTTTTCTTGTGCGCATATTCTCTTGTGTATTTTCGTGCGATTATTTTCAAGCAATCTTTCACTCTCTCAACAACGATAATGGCATCTTCCTTGATTAGCAACAGTCTCCACATCTCATTCGACTCAGTCCTTGGTATGGACGATGATGGACTGGTAGCAATGTTTGAATCTTTTGTAGCAACTGGGTTGAAGGGATTTCTGGGTTGTCCTGCCGTTTATTACGAAGATGCACTAACGGAGTTCTTTGAGAACGATTTGGTTAGGGATGGAATGTGAGGATTGAGAAATTCGATTAGTGTTTAATCAGATTTTGTAGGATTAGTTGCGGGATTTGAATTATCGAATTGCTCTAAGTATCGAAATCAGTCGCAGCAAAAATCCAAGAGTCAACGCGGGTCAACGGTACTGTAGCTTGCGACTGGTGGAATTTGAGTTAGATAGTTACTGTAGCTTGCAGCTGGTGGGAATTGGAATTCAGTCGTTGCGCTCGTGGTAGTTGCTGCTGGAAGCAGGCGCGCAATTGCATAAATCTATGAGGAAATGACGCGTGGCGTTTACTGTTGCGCACGTGGAACCTAGTCGAAGAGGGTTGTGCATTGAATTTAGAATCCAGTCGTAGAGTTGGGAGGCGACGTTGTTTAGTGAAATCGGCAATTTCGCACGTGGGAACCAGCTGCGGGAGTTTTCCTTGTGCACCTGCTGGTTTTGTTAATGCATCGACTGGATTGGTTTGTGTAGGCGCGACATCGTTTCGATAAGTTGAAACGCTGCGTTTTAAGCTTTGCGTCTGGTACCAGCCGCAAGAGAATTATTGTGAGGAATGTGTTGCGACTGTATGTCCAGCTGGTGGTAGCAATGCTGACGTAACCTTTACGGCGTCGTTTAGATTAGTTGATGCGTCGTCGTTTTGTTTGATTTCGCGTAACCAGTCGCTGGTGTTTTGGTTGTTTTGCAAGCGATCGATGTTACCAGCTGGTGGAGCTCTGCGACGTCATTTGAGTTAGTTGGAACGGTGTCATTTTGGGATGTTTCTTTTGAGAATACGTTGTCTGGTTGTTGCTTCTGGATTTGTTGTGAGCAACGACTGGTTTGTTAGAAGAGCTCTACTATTCACGTCAACTGGATTTTTGGCGATCAGCAGGCGTTGGATTTGAGAGATTATATATAGAAGTGTTGATCGACACTTAGAATTATTGAGAACCTGATATTTCTTATCTTCTTTCCCAAACCCTCGAATAGATACTGTTCACCGTAACTTTCAATCGCTGATTCCCCTCGCTTACAGTCTTTGTTTTCGACGATTTTGGTGGCGCTGGACTCCTTGAGACTTGCTCTTTCGATCGATGCTAGTTTTGAAGCCAGAGACAACGAGTTGAGTAATCCCAAAAGTTTCTGCCGTGCCTTGTTCGAATCTGTTAGGTAATTTGAGGAAGAAAGGTACGATTGAGCAACCCTTAGCAGCTTTGAGCGTGAACATGGCTATATTTCAGTGTTGTGAAATCTGTGGATTTGTTGTTATATGTTTACGTGAATCAGTTGCTGAATTGCTTGAGTTATGCTTACTGTTTTCACGTGATATGCCTTGTATGCATTATGCATTGATATTGATTAGCATACATGCATACATATTGAGACTTTGACAGATTGATTTGATGACCTGATTGGATGCCATGTTGTGACTGGCTGACTGATGAGTCGTGCCTGAAAAGTCCAACGCTATCATCGGAGTGGTAACTACCGGATTCGAGTGTCTACCACCGAGCTGTGATGGGCTGACGGGCCTCGATGATCACGGACCGATGATTTCCACCGGCTGATTGGCCGTGAGTGGTATAGAGGCTTGTTTTGAGTTGCCAGTTGATTGACTGGTCTAGCTATCCGACTCTTTGATAGCCCTCATGCATTCATAGCATTGATTTATGTCATGTTGCATGTTTAGCTGTTTTGATAGCTCTTGTGAGACCTGATTTTGTATTAAGGATTAATTGTTGAAATTAATCGGTTTTTAGAGATTTTTGTGGTTTAGAATCGCTGTTTCGAGGTTTGAGTTGCATTTTCAGGTCGAAAGTTATGTTTATAACAATACTGGATGTTCTCGTGTTTTTGAGCTTTGAGGCAAAAGCTGGTCGGTGGCGAAAACAGTCGTAGCTTGTTTTGGTAGCGCAAGGCTTGAAACGCCGTCGTTTGAGATGTTGCGACTGGATGAGCACTGTAGCTACGACTGGTATTTTTCGAAGAGTTGTTGCGTTTGGATAGGCAGTCGAGAGCTATGGTCAATGCGGGTCAACGCTCCTGTGCTTGCGTCTGGTTGTGTTGTTGCGACTGGGTAGTGACGTCAGTGGAGCGACGTCGTTTGAGTAAGTTGCGACGCTGCGTTTTGATGTTGCGACTGGTACCAGACGAGGGAAGCGTTGTGCGTTGTTTCGTCTTGCGACTGGATACCCAGCGGCTGGTAGTGCGACGCCGTTTAGAGGACCAGTCGATGGTTTGCCTTTTTGCGATTTTAGCGTCCGGTCGACTGGTTGTCCAGCTCTTGTATTTTCGAAGCAGCGACTGGTTGTCCAGCTTTGAGAGATTGTTCGTTACTGTAGCTAGCGACTGGAATTGTTTAGCGTGACTTGAGATTTGTTCAGCTGTTGGTT
>KQ987793.1:54125-66309 GCA_001598015.1 Dorcoceras hygrometricum
TCGCAATTGATGATATCCCGATCTCAAATCAATCTTTGAATACACTGTCGAACCTTGCAATTTATCAAATAAATCATCTATGCGTGGCAAAGGATATTTATTCTTTACCGTTGCTTTGTTCAATTGCCGGTAATCGATACATAGCCTCATTGATCCATCTTTCTTTCGCACAAATAGTACTGGAGCACCCCAAGGAGAAACACTTGGTCTAATGTATCCCTTGGTGAGAAGATCCTTCAGCTGGTCTTTTAATCCTTTTAGCTCAATTGGTGCCATTCGATATGGTGCTTTGGATATTGGTTGGGTACCTGGCAGCAATTCAATGTTGAAGTCTACCTCTCGATATGGAGGCAATCCAGGAATTTCATCCGGAAAAACATCAGCAAACTCACAAACCACTGGTATATCAACCAGATTCGGGCTACTTTTCTTTGTATCTATTGCATAAATCAAAAATCCCTCCGCTCCTTTCTGTAATAGATTATTCATAGTAATAGCAGAGATCAAAGGAATTTTGGCTCGTGATCCCTTACCATAAAATTTCCACTCATCAGCATTTTCTGGTTTGAATCGAACCACTTTCTGAAAACAATCTACTGTTGCTCTATACTTGGTTAGCATATCAATGCCCACGATACAATCAAAATCAGATAATCCAAGCACAACACAATCAATTTCAATTGCGTGACCCTCAAACTATAATACACAATTTCTAATAGCAGTGATCGATAACATTCCTTTCCCCAGAGGTGAAGAAAACGATACTATTTCAGTTAAAGGTTCAGCAGACAACTTATGTGATATCACAAAATTCTCAAAGATGAAGGTATGTGATGCACCAGTATCAATTAAGACATAAGCTGGAAATTTGCACAAGTAGCAGTTACCTGCAATAACATCATCTGGGGCTGCCTGTGCTTGCTCTTCAGTCAATGCAAACACTTTGGCTTGTTGCTTAGGAGGTTGGCTCACTGTCTGGCTTCCTCCTTGTCTACTTGGTTGCGGATTTTGAGGTTGATAAGAATGTACAGAAGAGGCTTGCCTTTCTGGTGTTGGCATTGTTCTTGCTGGAGGAGTCCAACGCTACCACTCTTGCCCTTGTCGGAGCTGCCTACCGCCGGCAATCAAAGAAGATAAGGTTCGGTGAATAGTAGCTAGGGTATCGCGATAGAATTTGGAAATCGGGAAATATTCTAAGTGTCAGGAACAATAATAGAGAACAAAGCCAAGCTCTCCATTTAATCTCACTGCTGACATAAAATAAGAACATCTCCACTGAAAACTTAAACTATCGCAACTGATATTCCCGCTCGCAAAACAGATCTTGCAACAGATCTCTCACTAAGCCAAAGCAACGATCGCTACTAACTCAAACGACGTCGCAGAGAACTACTGTCGCAACTGGACACGTCACCCGCTACTCACTGCTGAATACTAACCAATAGCTGGTAGCAACGTTACAACAGTTCTCTCACCCAGCTGACGCTAACACAACTCACAGCTGATCTTCTTCGCTAACCCCAAAACACTGTCGTTCCAACTAATCCAAACGACGACGTACAAGCACCCGCTACTGAAACACGCTAGCGCACTCGCTACTTCTCAGCGACTGCTGATCTCGCTACGACTGCTGAATACAACCACTACTGCTGACGTCACCAAAGCTGAGCGCCAACATTCAGCGATAACTTGCGCTAACTTCGGGTCTCACACTCTTCGTCCTCAACTTCTTCTTGATCTCAGGCAGAGGTAGAGACACGGTTGATTCAGAATCAGATGGAGCAAGAATGAGTTTGCGTTTAGCAGCTGCTCCACCTGTTCTTGCTGCGGCTAGCATTGATAAAGGAAGCTTGTCATCGTCTGAGCTGGTCTCAGACCTCGACTTGGCTGAAGCAGCTGAGTTCTCTGCCACTATCTTCTTCTTCATCGCACCTTCTCCTTCTTCGGCTCTACAGCTGCTATCATCTTATCCCCCGAAGTTTTGCTCACCTCACCAACTTGAGGAGCAGCTTGATTCTTCTTCATATAAGTGAGAACAGACTTGTTGTTCATCAATTTCAAGGGATGTAGAGCCACGGACTCCCTAAGGCCCGCTTTTACGAGCTTCTCCAACAGAATACTTAGCTGCACGTCATACCCTGGAGATTGTTTGCCACGCGAGGACACCATGGCAGCTAGGTCTTGAACAACACGTGCGCCCAGTTCCCTTTCAACCCAGAGCTAATAGCCACCATTATCTCAAACTTCTCCGTAGTGACCACATCAAAAGACCTGGCTTTAGCTGATAACGAGTTCGCCACAATATCTTGTATTAGCCGGTACTACACTTTCATATCTTTCTTCTTGTTGTAAGGCTTGAAGGGAACATTAGTAGCGGAAAACAAGACCTTCATATCGGCTACCTCTTGGGCCGGAAGCCCAGAAAAACTGACCAGCCCCTCCGTCGGAAGATGGAACGTCTCAGCAAATACGTCCGTGGTTATTATCATCTTCCTGTTAGTCACTATGCTCACTATTGTCTCGGCTATCACTGATGCATTGACAAAAAACCGAGTTAGGGCCTCCTCAAACACTGATCCCGAAACCCCCAAAAATCCTCTAAGCCCTGATTTCTCCAGAGACTGGAACATACGGACCATTCCAGCATCTTCCATGCTGAGCATTGACTCAAAGTTCACCTGGAGAGCATTCATAATGAAAGAAGCCATCTGAAAGTTTGAAGGGTTAGTTGATTTGAGAGTAAAGAAAGATTTGAGATAGATTGAGATACAGCTGCTTGAATGCTAGAGAGTTTTGAAAAGCGTACTGAAGGGTTAGGGGAGATGAAGGGTTTAAACCTGTACGAAGGATGAGAGAGAAAAGTTTTAGTGGACACATGTCATCCTAAGATTTGAAAGACATTTGAAATTCTTAGAGGATGACCGTCCAATTTAAAAGGAATTTAAAAAGACAAAATAATCTCATCCGTTTGATCTTACTGTTACCAGCACAGAAACATTTATTCAAAAACACCGTGATAATATCGCACTATATATGTCCCTAAGCTGGACCAGATCAGCACGGAGCTGACCAGATCGAATACATTTAGTGGACTTTTGGTATTATCTGTTGAATTACTTTGTCCCCCCCTGAACAAGTGCATATAGAAACTTATTAAGACATATCTAAGAGGCCTAAAATATTTCTAAATTAAGAAAACTTAGCCTCCGGTGGAGGCTTCGTGAAAATGTCAGCTACTTGCTGATCTTTTGGAACATGCTCCACCCGAACGTCCTTTTTCAACACGTGGTCTCTTATGAAATGATGTCTTATGTCAATGTGCTTGGTCCTGGAATGTAGCACAGGGTTCTGATTGATGGCAATTTCACTCGTGTTGTCGCAGAAGATGGGTGCTTCAGCTGCATCAACGCCATAGTCCCTAAGCTGTTGTTGTATCCATAGGATTTGAGCACAATAGCTCCCGGCTGCTAGGTACTCTGCCTCAGCTGTGGATGTTGCGATTGATGTCTTCTTCTTGCTAAACCATGATATCTGTCACCCAAGAACTAACAAGTTCCACTTGTTCTACGTCGATCTATCTTACAACCTGCGTAATCTACATCACTATAAGCAATTAAATTTAAACTTGAGTCTTTGGGATACCAAAGACCCACGTTATGAGTGCCCTTAAGATATTTAAAATGCATTTAATAGCTATGTAGTGAGACTATTTTGGATCAGCTTGGAACCGAGCACACGTACAGACAACGAACATAATGTTCGGTCTACTTGCAGTTAGGTACAAAAGCGATCCAATCATCCTATGATACATAGTTTCCTCTGAGGCACTACCAGCTTCATCCATGTCAAGCTTGATTGAAGCACTCATCGGAGTATCTTCTGAATAGCATTTTTCCATCCCGAACTTCTTTAGAATTTCATTTGTGTACTTGGCTTGATTGATGAAGATTCCATCCTCAAGCTGCTTCACTTATAATCCAAGGAAAAATGTCAGCTCCCCCATCATGCTGATCTCGAACTTATCCTGCATCAGCTTGGAAAATTTATCACACAGCTTAGGAATAGTTGAGCCAAATATAATATCATCAACATAGATCTGATACTAATAAGACATGATTATTCTTAACAAATTTAAACAAGGTCTTATCTACAGAACCAACAAAATCATGCTCAATCAAAAATTTGGACAAAGTATCATACCAAGATCTCGGAGCTTGTTTCAGACCATACAAAGTTTTATCCAGCTTATACACGTAATCTGATCTGGTATGATCTACGAAGCCAAGAGGTTGTGCAACATACACGTCCTCATTTAGAATGCCGTTTAAGAATGCACTTTTAACATCCATTTGATAAACTTTAAAATTTTTGAAAGCTGCATATGCAAGAAAAATGCGAATGGACTCTAATCTGGCTACAGGTGAAAAGGTTCCTCAAAATCTATTCCTTCTTCTTGTCTATAGCCTTGAGCTACTAATCTAGATTTATTTCTTACTACGTTGCCTTTTTCATCTAGTTTGTTCCTAATGACCAATTTAGTACCTATTATGTTCTGGTTAGTAGGTCTAGGAACTAAATGCCATACTTTGCTACGTTCAAATTGGCTAAGTTCTTCCTGCATAGCTTCTATCCAACTTGGGTCTGCTAAGGCCTCGTCTACCTTCTTAGGTTCTATATGAGATATGAATGCAGAGTTAAAATACTCATCTATCATCTGGCCTCATGTCCTAAGAGGTGCAGAAGGGTTACCGATGACCAGCTCAGGTGGATGATTCTTATTCCACCGGAAACCAGATCTATATGAGGTTGATGCTTCGTGCTGAGTGTCGATGCTTGCATCCTGTTCCCCCTGTAGTCCTACTGGGTCTCCTTGAATATCCCATGCTGGATCATCAGCTTGCGCATGTTCTCCTCCAGCTGACAGGCTATCTGGATCAGCTCGCGCACGATCTGGTTCAAGGTTGCGTGAACCGGCACTCACAGCTGGCACACCTGTTGCTCACTGGTCCTGCACTGTGTTACTGTTAGTCAAATCATTGACTTTGATATTACCTGAGACACCAGCTTGTGCAACATTTTGAATATCAGCTTTGGTATTTGGTGTGTCCAGTGCGTGCTGATCTTCAGCTCGGTTTCGTGTCTGTGCCTCGTCATCACTTGATTCATCTAGATTGGTTGATTCCTTACGAGTGCACAAGTCATTCAGTTTAGCAGCTGAAATTTATCGGAAGCTGGTCTCATCAAACACCACGTGAGCTGATTCCTCCACAGTTAGCGTTCTGTTGTTGAAGAATATGTAGGCTCTGCTCACTGGTGAATATCCTAGAAAGATACCTGCATCAGATTTAACATCAAACACTTTAGATAGGTTTTACTATTGTTGTGGATGAAGAATCTGCATCCAGACACCCTGAAATAAGAAATATCAGGTTTCTTGTCATTCTAGATCTCATATGGGGTTACACCATGACGCTTATTACTCATCGATCTGTTCTGAGTATAGCAAGCCGTGTTAACTGATTCAGCCCAAAATTTCTTAGAAATTCCTGAATCAGCAATCATGGTTGTAGTAGCTTCTTTTAAAGCACGGTTTCTACACTCAGGTAACCCGCTTTGCTGAGGCGTTTTTGCTACAGACAACTCATGCTTAATTCCAGTGTCATCCAGATAAGAGGATTGTTTATAATTTAAAAACTCAGTTCCTCTATCACTTTTTATTCGGTTAATACTGCAAGATTTGTCATTTTTTAAACGTTTTAAAAGCTTTATCCGCTGGTCGATAATTTGATCTTTTGATTTTAAAAACAACACCCATGTAAATTTTGAAAAATCATCAACAACGACAAGGGTGTATTTCATTCCCCCTAAGCTGTTCACGAGTATTGGACCGAAAAGATCCATGTGTAAAAGTTTTGAGAAGTTTTGTTACTTCCTCTATTTTTGAAAGTTGATTTAATATGTGTTCCCAGCTGACATGGAGAGCAAATCTTTTCTTTTCAAAATTTTATTTTAGGCAAGACATTAACCAAATCACGCGAACTCAGACTAGCAATAGTTTTAAAGTTTAGATGGTTCATCCGCTGATGCCATAGCAAGCTCTTAGAAGAGTCAGCTACTAGGCAGGTTTGTTCAGCATGCGGCTGATCTGACCAGTCTATTTTGTAGTAATTCCCCGAGGTGTAACATACCAGCACGGTCAGACCTTCCGGATTTTGAACTGTGCACATGTGCTTTTGAAACTTATAGAATAATTACCGTCACACAATTGACTGATACTAATCAAATTATAGCACAATTTCTCAACTAGAAGAACATTTTTGACAGTAAAGTTACCATGGGTAAGCTTACCCTTATCCAAAGTGTTACCACTTGAATTATCACCGAAGGTGATCTTAGGTCCATTGCACGTCTTGTGATCTGATAACAACTTAGGGTTAGCAGTCATATGCCTTGCACATCCACTGTCCAAGTACCAGGTTGATTGCTCCAGTCTTGAAATCTGCGGTACCTACCATCACAAACAATATAAAGTTTGGTACCCTTTTGGTTTAGTTGGGGTCCAGGCTTGATTAATCCCTTCGGGACCCATACTTGGATAATCTTAATAACTCTAACAGTATGTGCATCAAGGTACGTGTGTGATTTGTGTGCGCTTTGTGATATGAAGTTTGTTTAACAAGAAGTATTTTGCCGTGAGGTCTGGAATTTTTGTACTTAGGCCTGTACTAACTTTCCTTCACAAAAGCTTTTGAGAATCGTCCTGGTATTCTTCCACTAGATTTGGGTTGGCCCCTCATCTGTTCTACATGTTTTTTAAGTCAGCTCTCTTTAGGATTTTCAAGAGCAGTACACCCCAACCCGTAGTATCTACCTTGCCAGATTGGAGGCTTAACTGCTCTCGGTGACTCCTTGGATTTTACCTCTTCACGCCGTCCCGACTAGATTTTACAAAGCTCATTGTATGGAGCTTAGTCCTATCCAGCTTTGGGTGAGTACTTGGCTCTATCATACTGCTTTCTTCACTACCATAGCCAAGTTCGGATTTATCACCAGAAGGCATCATAGCTCCTTGAAGTTTTTGCAGTGAAGTAGAGGACTTGGTCCAGGAGCTTATAGTATCAGCTAAGCGCTGATTCTCATTTAGCATCTCTTGATACCTGCTTCTCAGTTCATCATTCTAAGTCGAAAGCTTACTTATAGCAGCCTGCATTTTGCTTGAGCTTACCAGCTCAGCTTTTGTAGCATGCCTCTCCTTTTCGACTTTGACTTCCTCAAATGACTGAAAAAGCTTCTTGTACTCATGAACCATGTCATTAAGTGCAGTGACAAGGTCCTCTCGTGTAAATTCTAGATTGGAAAAATGAAATACCTCATCAGTGTCATCAGCCATTAGACACTGTACTTCATTCTTGCTTGACTTGATGAGGACGTCCCTGAGCTGGACTCCTTAGAATCTGTATCTGCCATGAACTCTTGTTCTCTTCCGTGTAAATTCTAGATTGGAAAAATGAAATACCTCATCAGTGTCATCAGCCATTAGACACTGTACTTCATTCTTGCTTGACTTGATGAGGACGTCCCTGAGCTGGACTCCTTAGAATCTGTATCTGCCATGAACTCTTGTTCTCTTCGGCTACCATGGCTTTTTTAGTCCTCCTATTTTTGTAGAACTTCTTCTCCTTTTTGTCTTTTCTGCTGTGATATAGTTGCTTCTTTGCATCTTGCTTGGGCTTCATGCAGTCGGCTATAAAATTTTAAGGCCTACCACAGTTATAACATTTGTCATCAGAAGAAGTATTGGAATTCTTTTTAATTGAATCGAAAGAGTTAGGTTTACAATTATGCTTTCGCATAAATTTCCCAAATTTCTTTATGAAGAGGGACATGGCGTCATTGCTGAGTTCCTCAGCTGATTTGCTTTGAGGACTCTGTTATGGAGTAACTGCTATGAGAGCTTTTGTTGGCTGTGATATGGATGGTTCTGATTCGGCTCTTGTCTCCAGCTCAAACTCGTAGGCCTTTAGATTGGCAAATAGATCATGGAGCTTTAGTTTGTTCAAATCCTTAGACTCCCTCATAGCCATTGTTTTAACATCCCACTCCTTGGGCAACACTCTCATAACCTTCAGGGCCTGCTCCCTGTTGGTGTACTCCTTGCCCAATCTGGTCAGATCTATCACCAGCGAGCTGACCTTTCATCAAACTATATCATAGTCTCTTCGGGCCTCATCTTTATTAGCTCAAATTTCTGTAGGGCCACAGTCAGCTTGTTTCCTTCGTCTGCTCATTTCCCTCGCAGATTTGAGTTAGCTTCTCCCATATCTCCTTGGCCATGGTACAAGTTTGAATCTTGCTGAACATGTTGTTGTCCAACGTCTTATATAGGATGTCCTTGGGCACGTTATCCAGATTGACCTTATTCTTATCCTCCAAAGTCCACTCCATCCTGGGCTTTTCCACCCATTGTGCATCACTAGCTGATATGGCTACGACTGTGTTTGTCCTCATAATCTTGATTGGTCTATCTGTTATGATGAACCATATATCATCGTCTTGGGCCGCTAAATGATCTTGCATCCGGATCTTCCAGACGTCATACTCCTCCTTAGAAAATATGGGAATTTTGTTGTGAGAAATAGACATTTTTAATAAATGTCAACAAGAATACTATTCAGATACTGAGATACCAAGCTCTGATATCACTTGTTAGGATCTAAAGCACCCCTCAGGAGTTCAGAGGGGGGGGTGAATGAAATCCTTTGCTAATTTTTCACAAAACCTGTTTTATAAAGATTTTACAACACTTAGCTAACCTCTAAGCTGAGTTACCAGCTTAGAGGATCTCAGTGTAGACTGTTGCCTCGTGAAACAAAAATGTTTGTGTAGAAATAACACGATTCAACAGTGAACAGGTTGAAAACTTAACTGAAAATTGAATACGGTAAATAAAAGAGATAGAATTTGTATCTGGAAGTTTGGAGCTTAAACTCATACGTCTCTCCTTCTTCCTCAACATGAAGGATATCCACTAGAAGATTTGATTATTACAGCGCCTGTAACAACCAGGTCCGACAACCAACAGCTGCAAAAACTCCTAACACTTTTACAACAGAAACAGACTCGCGATCTGTTCTGGAATACAATAATCAGCTCTAAGTTGTTTTAGCTCTACAAGCTCTCTCACGCTCTGTCTATGATATACAATGAATCTTGATACTACAGAGTGAGGTTACAAAGGTTTGTGTGACACAAAGAATTGATTTACGACAAGCTGCGTATGTGTCACTTTTTGTGTGAGCTGGTTTGAGAAATGTGAACTCTGTTTTCGTTTCTTGCTTGTATATTGTTTGCTTTCACAATCGTATTCGCACTAGCATTAGTTTTATTCTTCGAACTGATCTGCTTCTTCAATTTATACTCTTTGAATCAACGGTAATAAATGTTACCAGTAGACACGTCGTATAGATCCAAAGGATATGTCTGCGGATTTTTTAATGCTTATACTGTTCACGTACATCTTCATTAAATGCTTTCCTCTTTTAGCAACCTTTTTGCTGTTTTCAGTTGAAAAACAGATCTCTGGTATATCTTCAATTTGCTAAAGATAGTCCCAACGACTATAAAAAGATCCTGAGAAGTAAAAACATCAAATCAAGTTATTTGATGTATACGAAACCTTAAAATAATCTAAAATCCTTTTAGCTGAGTTGGCTTTACTCAGCTTGACTCTGAGCTGGTCGCTGTGCTAAACTGCTCTAATCTGATTTAAGCTGATCTGTTAGTATATTTGTTCTGTACTGTTCCATATAGTAGTCTTTGTTCACTTTGCTTCTCTGATAGATCGCGGTATGTAGGATTGTTGTACTGAATCGATTTAGCTCCGAGCTGGTTTGTCCAAGCTGGTATCTCAGCTAGTCTGATATCACACTTCTCGCTCTGAGCTGGTTTATCAACTGATCCAATATGAAGTCCGCTCTACCCATCTGTTCTTATTCCAACTGATAAACTTATCAAAATCTTTCTGCACTGCTAATCTGGTCTGAATCTGTTGTGTTCTTCCGTGCTGGTTTGTCCTTAACCAGCTTAGCTGAAATTCTTGAGCTGGTTTGTCCTTAACCAGCTTAGCTCTATAGTCCCTGAGCTGGTTTTCCTTAACCAGCTTAGCTCCGATCCGATTTGAGTAATCAACGCAGTAAACTCCGTCTTGATCTATTTGATTAACTCTGATCTGATTTATTAATCTCTTTTTTTCTTCACCAAAACTTATAAATTCTCCAACAGGTTTCATGTTATAATTGAAGTCGTTACTCCATATCACTTCGTATCAACGATAACATGGTAAATACTATGCATATTTGATTATTTTACGGTAATGAATCATTTTGCTATTATCCCATTTATGTAACAATTTATATTTTTAATTTAAAACCATATTTTTGTTAATGTAAACATTTAACTTAATCGTGGTGGATTTTGGCTTGCATTACATGTCTTTTGTTGGATAAATGAAATACATAATTAGTATTGACACATGTGAAAGATTTTATATATACAGTTTTTAGCCATATAAATTAGCATAAAAAATCAATTATGTTTTGCCGACAATATATTTTACCATCACATTACGGTAGTTTGTGTCGATGGGACAGTAGCCGATCAAGTTTGTAGGTAATACGGGCGGAGATAAAAATATATATGTGATCCGACGATACCAACCTACATAGTCTGTCGTCGTACTCACTGTACCAGGTAGGATGTACTCCCCATCAACAAGTCAATTATAACGATTATTCCACACGTTGACGAAATGACTGTGAAAAGCTGCCCAATCAGAGTTGTTCTATCCTTGTCGTGTAAATTGATGCAATTGGTCATCGTTGGTGGGCTGAGTGGGAATACCTTGCCGCATCCCAAATTTTCAAAGACATCTTTCCAGTCGATGCATCACAGAAATATCAAAATTAATCAATGGGCAAGCTGACCGACAAAGATGAAATCGGTTTCTGTGTAAAATAAGTTGACCTCTGGTGAGTCGATATCGTAAATGAGCCATTTGAACTGGAGATAAATATATACAAAAATAATATGAGATGTACAATTTTTTTTATAAAAGTTTCCATAAATATGATTTATTTAGGATCTATTGACAATGGTTCCCTGCCCTCTACCAAATGATCAAGCTTGTATCTCATGGTACGAACGGAATGACGTACAGTGTGTGTCCACGAGAACCCACGTTTCCACCTACAATATGAATCATTAGTGTATGTAATGTTATAAAAATATAACAACTACGTTCATATAAGAAACACATAAAAGGTAAGTACGCTGCGCCATATGGTGGAATTGGTAGACCCTGAAGTGCATCTGCAACATGCTCCGATGCAGTAGAGCATTGTTGGTATCTATATGGACAAAATACAGTGATCCTCGACCATGCACAAATCTACAAAAACGTTTAATAATATAATCAAGTAAAAAATTTATGTAACGACCGGACTTTTCTCAAAAGAAATTTAGAAATTTGGGGTTCGAATTGAAAGACCCAAAAATTTCAATCTTAATAAACATGAAAGTCGTTACTAAATTCTGGACTAAATTGCGAATAAACACAATTCATTACTGCTGAATGCGGAATAATTGAAACAGTGACGAAAATCAGCTGCAAGGGTAAACACGTTTCCTAACAAGTGAAGGAAATCAGCAGGAAGGGTATATAAAACATGGAACTAAATTCTCTACTGATAAAATAACTCACGCGGAACTGAAATATCAGCTGATTGAAATACAAGTGAACTTGTATATAACTTTACACCAAAAGTTCATACAGATTTCTACAAAATGAACAAACTAGAAACCTGCTAACATACAAAACCAAACCAAAGTTCTGTACATCAAAATCAAAAGCTGAAATGAACAATGGAAGATGTCCACGATAAACACATCCTCCCTTTCTGATCATCTCCCTCCAGCTCTTACTGCTGATCACCTGCACTCAATGAAAACTAGTGAGCCGAAGGCTCAGCAGGTAAATCTGGAATAGCAAAATCATGCAATAGAACTGATACTGAAACTGAAAGCTGAATACATCTGAAATCTGCGTACGCTTTGAAATGAACAAGCGCACTAATATATATATATATATATATATATCTGAGAATTACTGATAAGAAACTAGAAAGAC
>KQ987793.1:66898-79741 GCA_001598015.1 Dorcoceras hygrometricum
TCAAAGGGATCTAAACACAGTACTCTACTTCTATTTCTTCTAAGTTAGATATCAATTTCTTAACAAACCTATCTGATACAAAATACGAGTTGACCAGAATCTAACAATGCTAATGTAAACATATTGGCAACAAAGTCTTACCCGTCGCCGCTGAGGCATCTGCTGGGGTTTCTGCAGCTGTCATTATGTAATACCGGTGATGAGTGGTCGCTTCTGGGAACACTCCCTAGACATATGGCCTGGCTTACCACAAGTATAACACACTCTCTGGCCAAAAAGACACTGGCCTGAATGATTTTTCTTACAGGTTGGACACGGAGGCCTATTCCCTAAATTAGGAACAGCAGAGATAGGCTGAACAACTAAGGGTTCTTTTTCTTGAGACTCCTGCTGGTTATTATTTGGTTTCTTATTTTGCCTACGGTCCTTCTGCTGAAAAGCTTGTCTTTTCAATTGTCTCTCTTCTTCAATTACTTTCCAATCTTTTTCTGCCCGTAGGGCCTTATTCACAGCTGATCTATAATCTACGAGTTCTGCCAATCTAACATCATGCCTAATCATCGGCTTCAACCCATCAACAAAATGTTCTAGCTTTATATCTGCATTTGTCCCAATTAAAGGAACAAAATAACAACCTCTCTCAAACTTACGGATATAATCTCGCATAGACATCTCTCCCTACTTAAGAGTTAAAAACTCACTACGCAACTGCTCTCTTACATCTGCCGTAAAGTATTGTTCATAAAATACTCTCTTAAACTCTTCCCAAGTAAGAATTTCCAAGTCTACTGTTAACTTGGCTCCTTCCCACCATATCATAGCATCTCCTCTCAGCATGTAAATCGCATACCGAGGTCTTTCTAGTTCAGTCAGTTGCAAATAGTCAAAAATCACCTCTATGGATTTAATCCAACTCTCTGCTATAAGGGGATCAGTAGTACCAGTAAATTCCTGAGGTATCTGTCTTCTAAACCTCTCCTGTGGATCTTCACGACTAACTATTCTTCCTGAGGTTTGTCCATTCCCATTATTGTTTTGGTTAACTAAGCGCTCTAACAGTTGAACCATGGTATTGAGAATGGGGTTCGCTCCATCAGACTCAATATCTACTTCTGTAAAACTTCCTCTTCCTCTACCTCTTCTTGACATATCTGTAAGGGTAACCCAAATCCACCACAATTCTATATGAGAGATTACTTTATGCTAAAACATGAATTAAAACTCACAAATTTTAGAAGCGGCTGGAGAGATCTGCTCAGACTGGAAGTGTGTTTATCTCAAGGACCATGCTCTGATACCAACTGTAACGACCGGACTTTTCTCAAAAGAAATTTATAAATTTGGGGTTCGAATTGAAAGACCCAAAAATTTCAATCTTAATAAACATGAAAGTCGTTACTAAATTCTGGACTAAATTGCGAATAAACACAATTCATTACTGCTGAATGCGGAACAATTGAAACAATGAAGAAAATCAGCTGGAAGGATAAACCAAACGCTGAACTAAATCCTCTGCTGATCTTAAAACACACGCGGAACTGATATACCAGCTGACAAAATACGAGTGAACTAGCATATATCTTTACACCAAAAGTTCATACAGATTTCTACAAAAATGAGGAACGCTCAGCAGGTAAATCTGGAATAGCAAAATCATGCAATAGAACTGAATCTGGAAGCTGAATACATACTTAAATCTGAACACGCTTTGAAATGAACAAGCTCAATAATATATATCTATATCTGAGAATTCTGAAAGAACTGAAAGCATAACACATAATCAAATTCTGAAAACATTTTCTTTAAACATTTCTCTGGAGCTGTGATAAAATCACAATTGTGCTCTTCTGAAATTATGACAACACTTTAAACATTTTGGTCCAATTCGCTTGATCAAACTCCTGATATCAGTTTCTAGCACTATGGCTCATGGTGAAGGGATATATAGATCCGTCGACCTATACACCTGATCCTTCCTCTGTTGAAAGGGCATACGGTTCGTCAGCCGCACACTCACCCTTCTTCTGGGGACCCTCTTAGTTGTCATAACTTAAAATATTTTCTAAAACATCGTTTTGCTCTTTCTTTTCTTTCTAAAATCTGTTTTCTTTCTCTCTGTACGTTTACTGGTTTTCTCTCGTCTAATGATGTTCTGGAACTGTAAAGGATTTCTCTATAAAGCTTGCGAAAATGAAAACTGAATAAAAATTCTACTTGAATATGTCAATTGAATCGAATACAATCTTTGAAATGATTCGGAATTGAATAAGGAATCAAATTATGAAATTTCGTTATCTGTTGAAGAAAACAAAGAAGGAACAGTACCAGTCGCAAGACTAATACCAGCTGAATGAACAGTACCAGTCGCAACGAATAGGAATCAGTCGCAAGACAAGAATTCAGTCGCGAGGTCTTTAAACAAATGCAAAGTGAAACGATGTCGTTAGCACTTAAACCAGTCGCTACAACCAGTCGCAATGAACTGTACTTAAAACAATAAAGCAACTGCTGAAATGTCAAAATGAATGCATCTGCTGAATACTAATAGCTGATGAACAACTATCAATTGACGAACAAACTATCAGCTGCTGAACAATAAAATATACAACAGCTGAACATGAAATAGTGCGACTGCTGATCGCAACTACTGAACTCAAACAATACAATAGCTGAAATCTATACTTAGAATATTTTCGACAAAGCAAAATCAGCAGTGGTATAAGAACCAGCTCTCCTACTTAACATGTAGATAACCATGAACTACGAAGGTTACCTTTGTCTGAAGAATTCAAAACATCTGAAGAAATTTCTGGAAATGATCGAATAAGCTACTTGTAAGCTACTTCGATGGAATTTCTGAAGAAAACTTAAGAAATAACTGAAAGAACATCATCAAACCATTTTCTGTAAACTTTCTGGATTAAAATCAAAGTAAAACGCAACCTTAATAAAAACAGAGCATAAACTTTCTGGTTTTTGAAAAACAGCCGAACCCATCTTCCTTTCTTTAAAATCTCATATAATCATGCAAACAGAATTGAATATATGCTTTCTATTGAGTGAGCAAGAAACAGAGTTTACTTGCCTGAATTCTTGAACACAAACCACGGTAGAAATCCAGCAACTCCTAACGCACCGCCTGTTTCCTTTAAAACACTTTGAAAGTATTTTGTTCGGCTTCTTGAGATAGAGCACCGCTTTATATGATTTGATTTTGAAAGTAATGATGCATGAAGAAGCTTAAGATCCTATTTATATGATTTGTAAATGCCTAAGGAAGAAAAGCATTCAATTCAATATGCCAAATTATGAAAGAAGCGTGCTCTGTTTTAAATCAAATAATGCTTATGAAAACCGAACAGTTTTAGTTAAAACAAAAGGATTCAATCGGCTTGTAGGAATTGTTTAGACATCTACTGTAATTGCATTTCTGATATCTGGAATTTAGCTCTTAAATGGTAAAAGCTAAACAATACATAGATAAAATCTGAAACTCAATGAATCAAGAGTTGAATATAATAGCATTGTAATCCCTCAATCTCATATCTTTCTAGTTGTGGACTTCTAAAATATCTGGGCATTACAACCTACCCCGTTGAGCTGATCGGGATATATGTATTGAAAGGACCGTACCGTACGCTAACCACGGACAAAACTCAGGTTTAGGGATCGAACCAGCGGCTGCATGCAAAACACATTCTGCTGCGTGTTTTCTGGCCGCGCGGTGCGCTGCCTTCCCATCGATCGTGCGCCCTGTGTGGTCCACGACAGGGGTCATGGCTGGTACCGTTGGAACCGCCTGGACCTGGGGGTTGTCAAGCCGGAAGGGCTCCGGCAGTGGTGGCCAGAGCAGGGAGAGGTCATGTGAGGATTGAGAAATTTGAATTGTGATTAATCAGTTTCGTAGGATTAGTCATGGGATTTTGAGTTGTCGAATTTCTCTAAGTGTTAGAAATCAAACGCAGCGCTAGTATAAGAAGCAGACGTAGCGAATTTGGCGAAGTCTGTCAGCAGCAAGCTCCTGTAGCAAAAGTCAACACGGGTCAATAGTATTGTAGCTCGCGTCTGGTGAATTTTGAAAATCAGTAGAGATGACGTGAGCGTGACGTCTTGTGTTGCGTCTGGTAGTAGTTGCGCTTGTGATGGTTGCTGCTGGCAGCAGGTGCGAAATTGTTAGAGTGATCGAGGAAGCGACACATGTTTGGTTTGAAGAACCAGTCGCTGATGAGAAGCGACGTCGTTTGATTAAGTGGAAACGCTGCGTTTTGAGTATTGCGTCTGGTACCAGTAGCGAGGGATCTGTTGCATTGTTTAATCCAGTCGCGAGGTATCTGTTGACAGATAGGATGACGTAGGCCATGCGACGTCGTTTTGTTTAGCTACGCTTGCGTCTGGATTGCTTAGCGTAACCAGCTGCTGGTTATTTCGTAGGAAATTTGGTATCAGCTGGTGGAGCGCTGCGGCGTCGTTTTGTTTAGTAAGAACGGTGTCGTTTTGGATGTTCCTTGAGAATGCAACGTTTTGTTGTGGGCAAAGACTGGTTTCTATTGACAGATATCTACTGTTCCCGTCTTCTGGTTATTTTTCGAACAACAGCTGTTGGATTTAAGGGTTATATATAGAAATGTTGATCGACACTTAGAATTATTCTGAACCCGATATTTCTTATCTTTATCTTCAACCCTCGTTAGCTACTGTTCACCGTGACTTAATTCTCGCCGATTGCCGCCGTTCTCCGCCGATGATTTGAGCGATTTTGGTGGCGCTGGAATCTCTGTGACTTTCTCTTTCGATTGTTACCCATTTGAAGCTGTGTAACGACCTTGGAGAAGATCGCGAAGCTGTTGATTTCTTCGTACAGTGGAAACCGATAGTTCTTCCGCTAGTTCCAGCTGTTGGGTAAGAATTTCCTACCGTTCTAAGCTTAGTATTAGATGCTAGTACTTTGTTTAGAAGTAGAACCGGAGTTAGGTTCTTGACCGTTGGAATTGCTACTGAGAATTTCTGATTCGAACTAGACATGAGTTGATTGTTAAGTTTCCTTAACAGATTTGAGATTCTGGACAGCTTCTGCCGTGGTTGAGGATATCAGGTGAAAGCTGGTTTGCATTGATGGTATTGCCGTGCCTTTGAGGAATCTGTTGAGGTAGAATTCAGTTGATTGAAGGTACGAATTGATCAGTTCGTAACAGCTTTGAGCATGGCTATAATTCGGGTTATGAATTGCTGTTATGTGTTTACGTGAGACAAGCATGATAAATTGATTGATTATAAGTCTTGTTTCATGTACTGTGACTTGTATCCCTTCGAATTGAATAGTATGCATTTTGAATTGAATATTGATTGGCATACATGCATACATCTTGAGCCTGATTGACAGATTGATTGATGACCCGATTGAAAGCCACGTTGTGACTGGCCGACTGATGAGTTGTGCCTGAAAAGTCCAATGCTATCATCGGAGTGGTGACTACCGGATTCGAGTGTCTACCACCGAGCTGTGTGAGCTGACGGGCTCCGATTATCACGGACCGATGATTTCCATCGGCTTATTGGCTGTGCATGGTATAGAGGCTTGACTGAGATGATTGCCAGTTGATACACTGGTCTAGCTATCCGATCCTTGATAGCCCTCATGCATTTCATAGCATCGATTATAGCATGTTGCATGACTAGCTGTTTTGATAGCTCTTCGTACTGAGGCTTGACCTCGTATTTGTTTTCCTGCTTTGTGTTGTTTGGGTCTGTGTTACCCATTTGCAGGATCATCAGTTAACCAAGCTGGACAGAGTGGAGGTTCAGCGGGTCGATCCCCGTTTTCTTGAGTCCCAGTCTATTTATGATATGTATTGAACTGGGGGATGCCCTGTGTTTTATTGTATTTGGGGATCTGTATTTTGAATTGAACATTTTTGTTACCTGATTGATGGAGTTTGAGTTAACTCTTATTTTGATTATGAATATTTTGCATGATGTTTTAAAGTTCAGGCCCAGTTATACTTCTAAAATTTTTAAGTCCGATTTTACGCTTCCGTGATTATGTGCTTAATTGTGCTATTATCTTTGAGTGATTAGCACGGGGCCTGACATTTTTGGTATCAGAGCTTAAACTGGGATAAGCTCGATTTCTTTTGATCACACTCGAGTCTAGGCACAGAGTTTTGATTTGATTTTGATTGGCTCTGTGACTTATGTGATCTTTTATCTGTCTATGTGATATATCTATCTACTGTGAGATCTTACCTCTAGACTTGTGTAGATGCCGCCGAGGAGAGGAAGAGGTAGGGCGACTAGATGTACCGAGGAGGAGTCTAGGGCAGGTAGTGATGATGATGTTCATCAGGTTGAGAATGTTACTAGGCAGATAGGCGAGATGGAGTTGGTCCTAGCTAGGTTTCAGCGGACGAACCCTCCGACGTTTTCTGCAGCAGAGGGTGCCGCGATGGCTGAGTCTTGGTTAGCTCAGATGGAGGAGTTGTTCGATACACTGGAGTACGCTCCCAAGAAAAGACTGAAGCTGGCGGTGTTGCAGCTGAGAGACAATGCACAGCGCTGCTAGAGAGGTAATTCTCGTATCCTTCGTGATAGTGGGACTGTGATCACCTGGAAGAGCTTCTGTGAGGCGTTCAGACAGGAGTATACCTCGGATTCTTTTTATAACAGCCGGGAGCGGGAGTTCGATAATCTGAGGCAGGTCAGCATGCGAGTGGCTGAGTATGCCCGACAGTTTCCTGCACTTTTGGTCTACGTGCCACATGTAGCCAACCAAGAGAGAACGAAGAGGAACAAATTTCTGAAAGGCTTGAGGCCTGATTTGTACCGGATGGTTTTGTCTGGGTCACCTGCGACCTATATTGATGCAGTGAACCGAGCGGTGGATATTGAGGAGAGTTTGATGGAGGTTGAGGCTCCGATTCAGCCGACTACTGGACGCACCTATCAGCCTGTTCAGGATGCGTCACAATCTTTATATTCTCCTCAGGGGTCGCAGCAGCAGCAGCAGTCGAATCGCCAAAGGTTTCGACCTCGAGGGAAACACTGGTTATGGCAGTGGTTCTGACAGTGGTTCAGTGGCATGTCTGTGGACAGTGCGAGGAAGCACCGACTTCGCAATGTCAAGGAGTTCAGGGGTCCTGCCGTAACTATGGACAGCCAGGACACTTTGTTAGAGTGTGTCCTCTGTTGAGGGGTCAATCTTCAGTTCCAACGCAGCAGGGATCAGCTGGTGGTTCTTCTCAGAGACCGCAGTTTCCTGCCCCTACCCAGCGATCTGGATTCCAACCCCGTGAGCCTTCTAGATTTGGAGCACCTTCGAGACCTCCGTATTAGATTCCGCAGCAGGCTCAGGAGAACGCTTTGACAAGAGAGCAGGCTGAGGAGGCGCCTGGTATGATGATCGTAGGTACATGCTTTATTTTTTATTATCCTGCGAGAGTTCTATGTGACACTGGTGCATCACACTCTTTTATTTCTGAGTTGTTTGTTTGTGAGTATGGGTTGAGTTCTTCCCCATTGTGTGATGTTGTTTCCGTGTCTACCCATGCTGGTGTGAATCTGTGGTCCCGTGAAGTGGTGTTGGATTGTGTGCTTCGATTTGATGAGCACGTTTTGGTGTCCAATCTGATTGTTTTGGGAATGAGGGATTTTGATTGCATCTTGGGGATGGATGTGTTGTCTAGCTATAAGGCTACTGTTGACTGTTTTCTTGGTGTGGTGAGATTTCGCCCTGACTCGGGTGAGAAATGGGAGTTCTACGGTGCTGATTCGTGCTCTAAGATTCCGCAGGTGTCCGCCATGGAGATGTTTAGCCTGCTATCGCTAGATAACGCGAGATTTATGATTTACGCGCTGGACGTTTCCCAAGAGCAGCGATTGGAGTTGAGCGATATTCCGATCGTACGAGAGTTTCCCGACGTGTTTCCAGATGAGATTCCTGGATTCCCTCCAAAACTGAGATCGATTTCAGCATAGAGTTGGTGCCCGGTACCGCCCCGATTTCTAGAGCTCCGTATCGGTTGGCGCCCGCAGAGTTGAAAGAGCTGAAGGATCAGTTGAGGGACCTCTTAGAGAAAGGCTTCATCAGACCGAGTATGTCGCCTTGGGGAGCTCCGATTCTTTTTGTGAAGAAGAAGGATGGATCTATGAGGATGTGCGTGGACTTTCGACAGTTGAATAAGGCGAGGTGAAGAACAAGTATCCTTTTCCGGGGATTGATGACTTGTTCGATCAGTTGCAGGGATCGGTCATTTACTCGAAGATTTATTTACGCTCTGGTTATCACCAGTTGCGAATTAGGGACGCTGATGTGGCGAAGACAGCTTTCCGGACTAGATATGGGCATTATGAGTTTCTGGTCATGCCGTTTGGGTTGACGAATGCCCCAGCTGTTTTCATGGATTTGATGAATATCGTCTTCAGCGAGTATATTGATCGGTTCATGATCGTCTTCATAGATGACATCCTAGTGTACTCGAGGAGCATGAGAGAGCATAAGGAGCATCTCAGATTGGTAATGCAGAGGTTGAGGGACTCGCAATTGTACGCCAAGTTCAGCAAGTGTGAAATTTGGCTTGATCGGATTATCTTTTTGGGTCATGTGATTTCGGCGCAAGGGATTTCGGTGGATCCGAGTAAGATCGAAGCAGTTCTTAACTGGGAGAGGCCTAGGAACGTTTCGAGATCCGTAGCTTCTTGGGATTGGCTGGCTATTACAGGCGTTTTATCGAGAAGTTCTCTTCGATAGCCAGGCCTTTGACTCAGTTGACTCAGAATGATAAGAAGTTTGTTTGGACTGACGAGTGTGAGTTCAGTTTTCAGACGTTGAAGTAGAAGTTGACTACTGCTCCTGTTTTGGCTCTACCATCTGGATCCGGAGGATTTGTGGTGTGCTCCGACGCTTCTCTCAATGGTTTAGGATGTGTGCTGATGCAGAACGGGTACGTGATTGCCTATGCGTCTCGACAGTTGAAGCCTCACGAGACGAGGTACCCTGTTCATGATTTGGAGTTGGATGCGATAGTGTTTGCCTTGAAGATTTGGCGACATTATCTGTATGGTGAAGAATTTGTGGTGTACACCGACCACAAGAGCCTGAAATATATCTTCACGTAGTCTGATTTGAATATGAGGCAACGATGATGGATGGAATTGCTCAAGGACTTTAACGGTAAGATTCAGTATCAGCCTGGGCGGATGAACTCATAGCAGATGCTTTGAGTAGGAAGACCCAGCCTGCGATGCTTTAGTCTTTGAATGTCTCTAAAGTCTATGAGCAATTGAGTACTTCGGTTGGCGTTTCCAGCCGAGTGATCGGTACTTTATGTTTCTTCGATTCAAGTAGAACCACAGATTGTGAGTGACATCAGGGAGGCGCAGAGGACTGATCCTTATGTTCATTAATTGAAGATTAAAGCCCGAAGTGGTCAGTCTGATGATTTCTCTGTTTCTTCGGATGGATGTCTGATATTTCGAGGGAGATTGGTGGTTCCGAACTTGATCGATTTGAAAGAGACCATTATGAATGAAGCGCATTGTAGTCAGTACAGTGTGTGTTGGATCTGTGTAAACAGATCCAGAATGTGGTTTGAATTACACAAAACCTATTATTGTGTTACTAACATATTTACGTAGTGCGCAGAAGTAATATTAGGAATTGTATCGAGAAGAAAAGCATGCGAAGAGAAATCTGGACGTTGATAAAAGGAACAGTGATCAAACGCTAAGTGAAGTCCGATTGTGAAGATATATTTACATCAGCAGAAGTTTAACAAAGGAATTTAGCAACGCTAGACAGAATGAGAAAGATGTCTGTGAATAAAATACATTGATCTTGCCGATAAAGTCTGTTTGAGAAGTGAATAGAGAAGTCTGGAACGCAATCAAGAACAGAAATGATTCTGAAAGAGAAGTCTGGTTCAATTAAAGAGAAGAGAAAGTATGAACAGGTGAAGTCTGGAAAGCAAACCTAGAAGATTAAAACCAGTCGACTGGATTGAAGAAGATCAAAAACCAGTCGACTGGAATACCAGATGCAAAGAATAATTAAATCAGACGTTGTGCTGAACTGTGAAGAACAAAACCAGACGTTGGAAAGGATAAATACCAGACGCAAAAGATTTCTCTGTTCCAGACTTTGCATTACATAAACTAGATGTGGTGCTTTGCATAAACCAGACGCAAAGAGAAGAATTCCAGATGCAGCAGTCGCTAAGGAAAATAAACCAGTCGACTGGAACAAAAGAAAAACTAGATGCTGCATTATACCAGTCGACTGGTTTGAAGAAAATTAAATCCAGACATTGCAAAGGAAATGGAAACAGACGCAGAAGATAAAAGAAAAACCAGATGTTGCTACAATTAAAAACCAGACGTTGGTCCTGCACAGATTAAATCAGACGAGGATTGAAGAAGAGTAAAACCAGTCGACTGGATTGAAGAAGTGCAAAGACACGATAGTTGACAGAAAGTTGAGAAGTTTCTGTTGAAGAGAATTAAACTAGTTGCTACAATAATTGATCCAGATTGTTGCAATGAAGAAAAATACCATACGCAAACAGAAGAATCAAAAACCAGTCGACTGGAAGTTAAGCAAACCAGATGCAATATTGAAGCACATAAACCAGTCGACTGGAATGAACAAGAAAATCCAGCAATAACAAAAGAAGCAGAACCAGACGCACAAAATTAGATGCTGCACTGAAATGAAAAGGATTAATTCCAGGCGCAGAAACAGTTGAAGAAATTAATCCAGACGCACAACAACCAGATGCAACGCATAGATAAAGAAAAACCAGTTGCGAAGAATTGAGAACAAGACGTCGAAGAAGCTGTGTTGGAGAAATCTGGAAGATTTCTCCAATTGAGGAATTCTGCTATGCTCAAAAGAAGAGAAGTTAAACATGAGGAATCTGTGATGTTTGCAACAAAAGAAAATCGATTGAACAGAAGAATTGTGGTTCGAGGAAAACAGGTAGAATCTGATGAACAAGAGAAAGTGGTTGAACAAAAGAAGTTTTGTGAACAGTAGATGTACCTAAAGAAGACGCGAAGAAACAGGAGAACGAACTGTGAGGAGATGTTGCAAGTCGAAAGCAAAGTCTGATCAGAATAAGAAGATGAAAACAGATGTTATTCAACTGTTGGAATAAATTAATTGAGGGAGCAATCATTAATTGCAAACAGCTGTTGGAACAAGAAGTTGACAGCATTTGAAAAACAATAAAGAAATATGAAGAATATCAGTCGTTGCACTAAGACGAAGTGAACAGTTGCATTGAACAGAAAATACCAGCTGCTGGAATTATTTAGATGTGAGAGCAACCAGCTGCTGGTACAAAGCCAAATCAGAAGATGACAAAAAGCCTGCAAAAGAAAAGGACACAAGGACAATCCCTGTCGGTACTTTACAAGACATATTTTGAACGGGAAGAAAAGGGTGTCAAATGGAAAGAAATTTGAACAGCAATATATTTATACAAGAACGCCATTGAAGAGTTGAGAAGTTGCAGAAAATGTTGGTTGCACAGTGCACCAACAGAGGAAAAATGAACCTCAAGTGAAGCTGTCAACTATCATACTAGAGAAAGCTTAATTGTTGACAGCATTTGAGAAACAATAAAGAAATAGAAGAAAAGCTAGTGGAACATATAAGCCAAAACATTGAAGTCCGAACTTCCATACTTCCATAAACAAATCCGAGGTGGAAGAAGGGGAGATGTAGGACATTGAAGTCCGAACTTCCATAAACAAATCGTTGTGTATTGTATTCTGTTATTCATTCAGCACTTGCATTTAATTTAGCATTGCATAACACATCAATTGTCACACATATGCACAGGCGCACATCCGGGCAGATTTCTGTCTAACAGAAATCTGTTTGGTTCATGTTTTGTTAAATCTGCTTGTGTAGAGTTTTAAAATATAAGGATTCATTTCTGGTGTTTTCCGCATGTTTTACAACATACCAAATCTGTCTCCGGTGCTCTTGTCTACTTTAGATATTCAAGAACATTGAGCTATTGCAGCTCGTTTATAGCAGCGCAAAATTTTTACTGTTTGTCAAATCAGCGCTGGCTATCTTTTTGATCCTATTTTTCGGACCAACAGTGTGCATCCGGGCGAGAGAAATATGTACAATGCCTTGAAATCTCACTACTGGTGGGAAGGCATGAAGAGCGACATCTCTGGTTTTGTTGCTAGATGTCTGAATTGCCAGCAGGTCAAGGCTGAGAGGATGAGACCTGGTGGATTTCTTCAGAGTTTGGAGGTGCCCCAATGGAATTGGGAGCACATCTCCATGGATTTTGTGACTCATCTACCTCGGTCGAGTAGGGGATGTGACGCGATTTGGGTGGTGATCGATAGACTTTCGAAGTCAGCCCATTTCATTCCCTATGACGTGAGGTGTTCAATGAAGAAAATGGCGAAGCTGTATATCGACCATGTGGTGAGATTGCATGGAGTGCCTGTTTCGATAGTGTCTGACAGAGATCCAAGATTCACTTCCCGATTTTGGAAGAGCTTGCAGGAAGCGATGGGTTCGAGATTGGCTATGAGTACAGCCTATCACCCACAGATATATGGTCAGTCTGAGCGGACCATTCAGACCTTAGAGGATATGCTGTGTGCAGTAGTGATGGATTTCAGTGGTGGCTCGCAGGATTCTTTGTCGTTGGTTGAGTTTTCGTATAACAACAGATACCAGGTGACTATCGGGATGGCTCCATTTGAGGCGTTGTATGGTCGAAAGTTCAAATCTCTGATCTGTTGGGAAGAAGTTGGTGAGAGATAGCTTTCTACCCCCGAATTTGTTCAGCACATGAAAGATCAGATTGATTTGATTCG
>KQ987793.1:79844-90794 GCA_001598015.1 Dorcoceras hygrometricum
TTTTGGAAGAGCTTGCAGGAAGCGATGGGTTCGAGATTGGCTATGAGTACAGCCTATCACCCACAGATATATGGTCAGTCTGAGCGGACCATTCAGACCTTAGAGGATATGCTGTGTGCAGTAGTGATGGATTTCAGTGGTGGCTCGCAGGATTCTTTGTCGTTGGTTGAGTTTTCGTATAACAACAGATACCAGGTGACTATCGGGATGGCTCCATTTGAGGCGTTGTATGGTCGAAAGTTCAAATCTCTGATCTGTTGGGAAGAAGTTGGTGAGAGATAGCTTTCTACCCCCGAATTTGTTCAGCACATGAAAGATCAGATTGATTTGATTCGGAGTAGAATGAAGGCTGCACAAGATAGATTTACCAGCTATGCTAACAGAAGACGTCGACCGTTAGAGTTTGAGGTTGGCGATCGAGTATTTCTCAAGGTTTCTCCTTTCAAGAGCGTGATGAGATTCAGATTTAAAGGCAAATTAGCTCCAAGATACGTTGGTCCCTTTGAGATTCTTGAGCGGATTGGACAGCTGGCTTATCGATTGAGGCTGCCTGATGCATTAGCAGCGATGCATGATGTTTTTCATGTGTCAATGTTGAGGAAATATGAGCCTGATCCATCCCATGTATTGAGAACCGACGAATTTGAGCTGGATTCTGCTTTGAGTTATGTCGAATATCCAGTCCAGATTCTGGATAGGAAGGAGAAGCAGTTGAGGAATAAAGTAGTTCCGTTGGTGATGGTCCAATGGAGCAAGCATGGCAGATACAAAGCAACTTGGGAACCAGAATAAAAGATGCAGCGTGAGTGGCCGCATCTGTTTGAATATATTGTTGTTTTAGATTTCGGTTTCTGGGTGTGTCTCCCTAGTTGTTGATTGTTATTTGTCCAGTTATCTTGAACTCTTGGACATATATCAGATGAATTTATGTTTTGCTTTCTGTTGTTGTGATGAATTGATTGAATTTTCCCTGAGTTTGCCTTTTATTTCGAGGACGAAATCTCTTAAGGTGGGGAGAATGTGAGGATTGAGAAATTCGAATCGTGATTAATCAGTTTCGTAGGATTAGTCATGGGATTTTGAGTTGTCGAATTTCTCTAAGTGTTAGAATTAGACGCAGCGCTAGTATAAGAAGCAGGCGTAGCGAATTTGGCGAAGTCTGTCAGCAGCAAGCTCCTGTAGCAAAAGTCAACGCGGTTCAATAGTACTGTAGCTCGCGTCTGGTGAATTTTGGAAATCAGTAGAGATGACGAGCGTGACGTCTTGTGTTGCGTCTGGCAGTAGTTGCGCTTGTGAAGGTTGCTGCTGGTAGCAGGCGCGAAATTTTGAGAGTGATCGAGGAAGTGACACGTGTTTGGTTTGAAGAACCAGTCGCTGATGAGAAGCGACGTCATTTGATTAAGTGGAAACGCTGCGTTTTGAGTATTGCGTCTGGTACCAGTAGCGAGGGATCTGTTGCATTGTTTAATCCAGTCGCGAGGTATCTGTTGACAGATAGGATGACGTAGGCCATGCGACGTCGTTTTGTTTAGCTACGCTTGCGTCTGGATGCTTAGCGTAACCAGCTGCTGGTTATTTCGTAGAAAATTTGGTATCAGCTGGTGGAGCGCTGCGGCGTCGTTTTGTTTAGTAGGAACGGTGTCGTTTTGGATGTTCCTTGAGAATGCAACAACTGGTTGTTGCGTCTGGTTTTGTTGTGGGCAACGACTGGTTTCTATTGACAGATATCTACTGTTCCCGTCGTCTGGTTATTTTGCGAACAGCAGCTGTTGGATTTAAGGGTTATATATAGAAGTGTTGATCGACACTTAGAATTATTCTGAACCCGATATTTCTTATATTTATCTTCAACCCTCGTTAGCTACTGTTCACCGTGACTTAATTCCCGCCGATTTCCGCCGTTCTCCGCCGATGATTTGAGCTATTTTGGTGGCGCTGGAATCTCTGTGACTTGCTCTTTCGATTGTTACCCATTTGAAGCTGTGTAACGACCTTGGATAAGACCACGAAGCTGTTGATTTCTTCGTACAGTGGAAACCGATAGTTCTTCCGCTAGTTCCAGCTGTTGGGTAAGAAATTCCTATCGTTGTAAGCTTAGTATTAGATGCTAGTACTTTGTTTAGAAGTAGAACCGGAGTTAGGTTCTTGACCGTTGGAATTGCTACTGAGAAGTTCTGATTCGAACTAGACATGAGTTGATTGTTAAGTTTCCTTAACAGATTTGAGGTTCTGGACAGCTTCTGCCATGGTTGAGGATATCAGGTGAAAGCTGGTTTGTATTGTTGGTATTGTCGTGCCTTTGAGGAATCTGTTGAGGTAGAATTCAGTTGATTGAAGGTACGAATTGAGCAGTTCGTAACAGCTTTGAGCATGGCTATGATTCGGGTTATGAATTGCTGTTATGTGTTTACGTGAGACAAGCATGATGAATTGATTGATTATATGTCTTGTTTCATGTACTGTGACTTGTATGCCTTCGAATTGAATAGTATGCATTTTGAATTGAATATTGATTGGCATACATGCATACATCTTGAACCTGATTGACAGATTGATTGATGACCCGATTGAAAGCCACGTTGTGACTGGCCGACTGATGAGTTGTGCCTGAAAAGTCCAACGCTATCATCGGAGTGGTGAATACCGGATTCGAGTGTCTACCACCGAGCTGTGATGAGCTGACGGGCTCCGATGATCACGGACCGATGATTTCCACCGGCTGATTGGCTGTGCGTGGTATAGAGGCTTGATTGAGATGATTGCCAGTTGATACACTGGTCTAGCTATCTGATCCTTGATAGCCCTCATGCATTTCATAGCATCGATTATATCATGTTGCATGACTAGCTGTTTTGATAGCTCTTCGTACTGAGGCTTGACATCGTATTTGTTTTCCTTCTTTGTGTTGTTTGGGTCTGTGTTACCCATTTTCTGGATCATCAGGTAACCAAGCTGGATAGAGTGTAGGTTCAGCTGGTCGATCCCTGTTTTCTTGAGTCCCAGTCTATTTATGATATGTATTGAACCGGGGGATGCCCTGTGTTTTATTGTATTTGGGGATCTGTATTTTGAATTGAATATTGTTGTTACTATATTGATGGAGTTTGAGTTAACTCTTATTTTGATTATGAGTATTTTGAATGATGTTTTAAAGTTCAGGCCCAGTTATACTTCGAAAATTTTTAAGTCCGATTTTACGCTTCCGTGATTATGTGCTTAATTGTGCTATTATCTTTGAGTGATTAGCACGGGGCCTGACATTTTTGGTATCAGAGCTTAAACTGGGATAAACTCGATTTCTTTTGATCACACTCGAGTCTAGGCACAGAGTTTTGATTTGATTTTGATTGGCTCTGTGACTTATGTGATCTTTTATCTGTCTATGTGATATATCTATCTGTTGTGAGATCTTACCTCTAGACTTGTGTAGATGCCGCCGAGGAGAGGAAGAGGTAGGGCGACTAGAAGCACCGAGGAGGAGTCTAGGGCAGGTAGTGATGATGATGTTCATCAGGTTGAGAATGTTACTAGGCAGATAGGTGAGATGGAGTTTGTCCTAGCTAGGTTTCAGCGGACTAACCCTTCGACGTTTTCTGCAGCAGAGGGTGGCACGATGGCTGAGGCTTGGTTAGCTCAGATGGAGGAGTTGTTCGATACTCTGGAGTACGCTCCCGAGAAAAGACTGAAGCTGGCGGTGTTGTAGCTGAGAGACAATGCACAGTGCTGGTGGAGAGGTAATTCTCGTATCCTTCGTGATAGTGGGGCTGTGATCACCTGGAAGAGCTTCTGTGAGGCGTTCAGACAGGAGTATACCCTGGATTCTTTTTATAACAGCCGGGAGCGGGAGTTCGATAATCTGAGGCAGGGCAGCATGCGAGTGGCTGAGTATGCCCGACAGTTTCCTGCACTTTTGGTCTACGTGCCACACGTAGCCAACCAAGAGAGAACGAAGAGGAACAAATTTCTGAAAGGCTTGAGGCCTGATTTGTACCGGATGGTTTTGTCTGGGTCACCTGCGACCTATATTGATGTAGTGAACCGAGCGGTGGATATTGAGGAGAGTTTGATGGAGGTTGAGGCTCCGATTCAACCGACTACTGGACGCACCTTTCAGCCTGTTCAGGATGCATCACAATGTTTCTATTCTCCTCAGGGATCACAGCAGCAGCAGCAGTCGAATCACCAAAGGTTTCGACCTCGAGGGAAATAGTTTAAGAAGAAGGCGGATTCGAGTTCCTCTGGTTCTGCGAGTTCTGGTTATGTCAGTGGTTCTGACAGAGGTTCTAGTGGCATGTCTTGTGGACAGTGCGGAGGAAGGCATCCGACTTCGCAATGTCGAGGAGTTCAGGGGTCCTGCCGTAACTGTGGACAGACAGGACACTTTGTTAGAGTGTGTCCTCTGTTGAGGGGTCAGTCTTCAGTTCCAACGCAACAGGGATCAGCTGGTGGTTCTTCTCAGAGACCGCAGTTTCTTGCCCCTATCCAGCGATCTGGATTCCAACACCATGAGCCTTCTAGATTTGGAGCACCTTTGAGACCTCCGTTCCAGATTCCGCAGCAGGATCAGGCGAACGCTTTGACGAGAGAGCAGGCTGAGGAGGCGCCTGGTATGATGATCGCAGGTACATGCTTTATTTTTTATTATCCTGCGAGAGTTCTATTTGACACTGGTGCATTACACTCTTTTATTTCTGAGTTGTTTGTTTGTCAGTATGGGTTGAAGTTATTCCCCATTGTGTGATGTTGTTTCCGTGTCTACCCCTGCTGGTGTGAATCTGTGGTCCCGTGAAGTGGTGTTGGATTGTGTGCTTCGATTTTATGAGCATGTTTTGGTGTCCAATCTGATTGTTTTGGGAATGAGGGATTTTGATTGCATCTTGGGGATGGATGTGTTGTCTAGCTATAAGGCTACTGTTGATTGTTTTCATGGTGTGGTGAGATTTCGCCCTGACTCGGGTGAGAAGTGGGAGTTCTAAGGTGCTGATTCGCGCTCGAAGATTCCATAGGTGTCCGCCATGGAGATGTTTAGCCTGCTATCACTAGATAACTCGAGATTTATGATTTACGCGCTGGACGTTTCCCAAGAGCAGCGATTGGAGTTGAGCGATATTCCGATCGTACGAGAGTTTCCCGACGTGTTTCCAGATGAGATTCCTGGATTCCCTCCAAGACGTGAGATCGATTTCAGCATAGAGTTGGTGCCCGGTACCGTCCCGATTTCTAGAGCTCCGTATCGGTTGGCGCCCGCAGAGTTGAAAGAGCTGAAGGATCAGTTGAGAGACCTCTTAGAGAAAGGCTTGATCAGATCGAGTATGTCGCCTTGGGGAGCTCCGATTCTTTTTATGAAGAAGAAGGATGGATCTATGAGGATGTGCGTGGACTTTTGACAGTTGAATAAGGTGAGGTGAAGATCAAGTATCCTTTGCCGAGGATTGATGACTTGTTCGATCAGTTGTAGGGATCGGTCGTTTACTCGAAGATTGATTTGCGCTCTGGTTATCACCAGTTGCAAATTAGGGACGCTGATGTGGCGAAGACAGCTTTCCGGACTAGATATGGGAATTATGAGTTTCTGGTCATGCCGTTTGGGTTGACGAATGCCCCAGCTATTTTCATGGATTTGATGAATCGCGTCTTCAGCGAGTATATTGATCAGTTCGTGGTCGTCTTCATAGATGACATCCTAGTGTACTCGAGGAACATGAGACAGCATAATGAGCATCTCAGATTGGTGTTGCAGAGGTTGAGGGACTCGCAATTGTACGCCAAGTTCAGCAAGTGTGAATTTTGGCTTGATCGGATTATCTTTTTGGGTCATGTGATTTCGGCGCAAGGGATTTCGGTGGATCCGAGTAAGATCGAAGCAGTTCTTAACTGGGAGAGGCCTAGGAACGTTTCCGAGATCCGTAGCTTCTTGGGATTGGCTGGCTATTACAGGCATTTTATCGAGAAGTTCTCTTCGATAGCCAGGCCTTTGACTCAGTTGACTCAGAAGGATAATAAGTTTGTTTGGACTGACGAGTGCGAGTTCAGTTTTCAGACGTTGAAGGAGAATTTGACTACTGCTCCTGTTTTGGCTCTACCATCTGGATCCGGAGGATTTGTGGTGTGCTCCGACGCTTCTCTCAATGGTTTAGGATGTGTGCTGATGCAGAACGGGTACGTGATTGCCTATGCGTCTCGACATTTGAAGCCTCACGAGACGAGGTACCCTGTTCATGATTTGGAGTTGGCTGCGATAGTGTTTGCCTTGATGATTTGGCGACATTATCTGTATGGTGAAGAATTTGTGGTGTACACTGACCACAAGAGCCTGAAATATATCTTCACGCAGTCTGATTTGAATATGAGGCAACGGCGATGGATGGAATTGCTCAAGGACTTTAACTGTGAGATTCAGTATCAGCCTGGGCGGATGAACTCAGTAGCAGATGCTTTGAGTAGGAAGACCCAGCTTGCGATGCTTTCGTCTTTGAATGTCTCCAAAATCTATGAGCAATTGAGTACTTCGGGTAGGCGTTTCCAGCCGGGTGATCGGTACTTTATGGTTTCTTCGATTCAAGTAGAACCGCAGATTGTGAGTGACATCAGGGAGTCGCAGAGGACTGATCCCTATGTTCATTAATTGAAGATTAAAGCCCGAAGTGGTCAGTCTGATGATTTCTCTGTTTCTTCGGATGGATGTCTGATATTTCGAGGGAGATTGGTGGTTCCGAACTTGATCGATTTGAAAGAGACCATTATGAATGAAGCGCATTGTAGTCAGTACAGTGTGCATCCGGGCGAGAGAAAGATGTACTATGCCTTGAAATCTCACTACTGGTGGGAAGGCATGAAGAGCTACATCTCTGGTTTTGTTGCTAGATGTCTGAATTGCCAGAAGGTCAAGGCTGAGAGGATGAGACCTGGTGGATTGCTTCAGAGTTTGGAGGTGCCCCAATGGAATTGGGAGCACATCTCCATGGATTTTGTGACTCATCTACCTCGGTCGAGTAGGTGATGTGACGCGATTTGGGTGGTGATCGATAAACTTTCGAAGTCAGCCCATTTCATTCCCTATGACGTGAGGTGTTCAATGAAGAAAATGGCGAAGCTGTATATCGACCATGTGGTGAGATTGCATGGAGTGCCTGTTTCGATAGTGTCTGACAGAGATCCAAGATTCACTTCCCGATTTTGGAAGAGCTTGCAGGCAGCGATGGGTTCGAGATTGGCTATGAGTACAGCCTATCACCCACAGACAGATGGTCAGTCTGAGCGGACCATTCAGACTTAGAGGATATGCTGCGTGCAGTAGTGATGGATTTCAGTGGTGGCTGGCAGGATTCTTTTTCGTTGGTTGAGTTTTCGTATAACAACAGCTACCAGGTGACTATCGGGATGGCTCCATTTGAGGCGTTGTATGGTCGAAAGTGCAGATCTCCGATCTGTTGGGAAGAAGTTGGTGAGAGACAGCTTTCTACCCCGAATTTTTGCAGCACATGAAAGATCAGATTGATTTGATTCGGAGTAGAATGAAGGCTTCACAAGATAGATTTACCAGCTATGCTAATAGAAGACGTCGACCGTTAGAGTTTGAGGTTGGCGATCGAGTATTTCTCAAGGTTTCTCCTTTCAAGAGCGTGATGAGATTCAGATTTAAAGGCAAATTAGCTCCAAGATACGTTGGTCCCTTTGAGATTCTTGAGCGGATTGGACAGCTGGCTTATCGATTGAGGCTTCCTGATGCATTAGCAGCGATGCATGATGTTTTTCATGTGTCAATGTTGAGGAAATATGAGCCTGATCCATCCCATGTATTGAGAACCGACGAAGTTGAGCTGGATTCTGCTTTGAGTTATGTCGAATATCCAGTCCAGATTCTGGATAGGAAGGAGAAGCAGTTGAGGAATAAAGTAGTTCCGTTGGTGATGGTCCAATGGAGCAAGCATGGCAGATACGAAGCAACTTGGGAACCAGAATAAAAGATGCAGCGTGAGTGGCCGCATCTGTTTGAATATATTGTTGTTTTAGATTTCGGTTTCTGGGTGTGTCTCCTTAGTTGTTGATTGTTATTTGTCCAGTTATCTTGAACTCTTGGACATATATCAGATGAATTTCTGTTTTTCTTTCTGTTGTTGTGATGAATTGATTGAATTTTCCCTGAGTTTGCCTTTGATTTCGAGGACGAAATCTCTTAAGGTGGGGAGAATGTGAGGATTGAGAAATTCGAATCGTGATTAATCAGTTTCGTAGGATTAGTCATGGGATTTTGAGTTGTCGAATTTCTCTACAGTTGTTGATTGTTATTTGTCCAGTTATCTTGAACTCTTGGACATATATCAGATGAATTTCTGTTTTTCTTTCTGTTGTTGTGATGAATTGATTGAATTTTCCCTGAGTTTGCCTTTGATTTCGAGGACGAAATCTCTTAAGGTGGGGAGAATGTGAGGATTGAGAAATTCGAATCGTGATTAATCAGTTTCGTAGGATTAGTCATGGGATTTTGAGTTGTCGAATTTCTCTAAGTGTTAGAAATTAGACGCAGCGCTAGTATAAGAAGCAGACGTAGCGAATTTGGCGAAGTCTGTCAGCAGCAAGCTCCTGTAGCAAAAGTCAACGCGGTTCAATAGTACTGTAGCTCGCATCTGGTGAATTTTGGAAATCAGTAGAGATGACGAGCGTGACGTCTTGTGTTGCGTCTGGCAGTAGTTGCGCTTGTGATGGTTGCTGCTGGCAGCAGGCGCGAAATTTTGAGAGTGATCGAGGAAGCGACACGTGTTTGGTTTGAAGAACCAGTCGCTGATGAGAAGCGACGTCATTTGATTAAGTGGAAACGCTGCGTTTTGAGTATTGCGTCTGCTACCAGTAGCGAGGGATCTGTTGCATTGTTTAATCCAGTCGTGAGGTATCTGTTGACAGATAGGATGACGTAGGCCATGCGACGTTGTTTTTTTTTATCTACGCTTGCGTCTGGATTGCTTAGCGTAACCAGCTGCTAGGTATTTCGTAGGAAATTTGGTATCAGCTGGTGGAGCGCTGCGGCGTCGTTTTGTTTAGTAGGAACGGTGTCGTTTTGGATGTTCCTTGAGAATGCAACGACTGGTTGTTGCGTCTGGTTTTGTTGTGGGCAACGACTGGTTTCTATTGACAGATTTCTACTGTTCCCGTCGTCTGGTTATTTTGCGAACAGTAGCTGTTGGATTTAAGGGTTATATATAGATGTGTTGATCGACACTTAGAATTATTCTGAACCCGATATTTCTTATCTTTATCTTTAACCCTCGTTAGCTACTGTTCACCGTGACTTAATTCCCGCCGATTGCCGCCGTTCTCCGCCGATGATTTGAGCGATTTTGGTGGCGCTGGAATCTCTGCGACTTGCTCTTTCGATTGTTACCCATTTGAAGCTGTGTAACGACCTTGGAGAAGATCGCGAAGCTGTTGATTTCTTCGTACAGTGGAAACCGATAGTTCTTCCGCTAGTTCCAGCTGTTGGGTAAGAATTTCCTACCGTTCTAAGCTTAGTATTAGATGCTAGTACTTTGTTTAGAAGTAGAACCGGAGTTAGGTTCTTGACCGTTGGAATTGCTACTGAGAAGTTCTGATTCGAACTAGACATGAGTTGATTGTTAAGTTTCCTTAACAGATTTGATATTCTGGACAGCTTCTACCGTGGTTGAGGATATCAGGTGAAAGCTGGTTTGCATTGATGGTATTGCCGTGCCTTTGAGGAATCTGTTGAGGTAGAATTCAGTTGATTGAAGGTACGAATTGATCAGTTCGTAACAGCTTTGAGCATCGCTATAATTCGGGTTATGAATTGCTGTTATGTGTTTACGTGAGACAAGCATGATGAATTGATTGATTATATGTCTTGTTTCATGTACTGTGACTTGTATCCCTTCGAATTGAATAGTATGCATTTTGAATTGAATATTGATTGGCATACATGCATACATCTTGAGCCTGATTGACAGATTGATTGATGACCCGATTAAAAGCCACGTTGTGACTGGCCGACTGATGAGTTGTGCCTGAAAAGTCCAACGCTATCATCGGAGTGGTGACTACCGGATTCGAGTGTCTACCATCGAGCTGTGATGAGTTGACGGGCTCCGATGATCACGGACCGATGATTTCCACCGGCTGATTGGCTGTGCATGGTATAGAGGCTTGACTGAGATGATTGCCAGTTGATACACTGGTCTAGCTATCCGATCCTTGATAGCCCTCATGCATTTCATAGCATCGATTATAGCATGTTGCATGACTAGCTGTTTTGATAGCTCTTCGTACTGAGACTTGACCTCGTATTTGTTTTTCTGCTTTGTATTGTTTGGGTCTGTGTTACCTATTTGCAGGATCATCAGGTAACCAAGCTGGACAGAGTGGAGGTTCAGCTGGTCGATCCCCGTTTTCTTGAGTCCCAGTCTATTTATGATATGTATTGAACCGGGGGATTGTTAGAGTAGATGCCCAACTAGCCAACTTGTGGCGTGTGGGTTTATAGACTCTTGTATATGACAATCTTTATATATGATATTTGCATTTATTTATGGCGTTCTTTACATTCATTGTGTTGTATGATGATTAACAATTGCGTTGAATAAAGACCTAGAATGCACTATAGTGTATGTTAGATGTGATAGTGGGTATGACGACTATCATGAAACACATCTAATAGTCACTGTGTATTCTGAATTAGTTCCTAGTCGATTGGGCCGTCAAAATGAGGATAAGGCCACCCGAGCTCGAGACTAGTATCTGCGATGCGAAGTACCATGTTTCATTGGTAGGGAACATTGTGATGTTCTGAGCATGCAGATAGATAGTGACCTGGTGATCTATCGAACTACCCCGAACTTTCCAAGTGGTTACCATTTGTCGAGTGCATAAGTCCGAGGTCTTGGTTGTACTGATTAGTCATCACGACTCGAAACGTCATTGAGACTCTACATGATAGGCGTC
>KQ987793.1:94622-106009 GCA_001598015.1 Dorcoceras hygrometricum
GTGATGGGACTTCGGTCCGCGAGCATGGGGTTTGTATGATTGGGCTCGTTGAAAAGCTGTCGGGCCTTGATATCGCACTTCCACACGAGCTGTCTGTGGATGTGCTTCTCCTCTCACTTCCTGCTGCATTCGACCCTTTTGTGGTCAACTTCAACATGAACAAGTTGGCAGCCACCCTTGAAGAGGTGGTTAACATGCTTGTAGTGTTTGAAGGAACCATAAAGAAGGACAAGCCCGTCCTCCTTATGGGCTCTTCTTCCTCTACGAAGAAGGGGCCCAGACGCAAGGGAAAGAAGCGTTCTGCCCCTGCAAAGAAGGAAAAGCCCACCAAGAAGCCAAAGGCAAAGGCTTCCAAGCCAAACAAGCATGAGGATGTTTGCCACCACTGCCAGAAGCCTGGGCATTAGAGGAGGAACTGCAAGGAGTACCTCGAGCAGTTGCGAACTGTAAAAGGTATGTTCTACATAGAAATAAATATGTGTCTAAATTCGAATTTTTGGGTACTTGATACCGGATGTGGATCTCATATCTGCAATGATTTGCAGGTGATGACAAGAAGCCGACGTCTTAGAGAGGGTGAGACCCACTTGAGGCTTGGCAATGGAGCAAGAGTTGCTGCAGTAGCTATAGGAGATGTTTATTTATTTCTGTCTTCTGATTTTAAGTTGTTATTGAGAAACGTTTTGTTTGTTCCCAAATTAATAAAGAACATTATTTCTATTTCTATGCTTGATAGTGATGGATATTCTTGTATGTTTGCTAATTCGATTTGCAATATTTACAAGAATGGATGTTTAATTGGAATTGAGGAACGCGAAAACGATTTATACACCTTAAAATTAAAAGACGTTCCAACTCGCGATGTCGAAACACATACTACAACGATTAAAAGGAAACATGATAACCTGAATCCAGCACAACTTTGGCACGCTAGGCTAGGTCATATTTCTCTAAGTAGGATGAACAAGTTAGTTAGGAGTGACATGTTTGATCTGTCAGACATAAACTCCCTACCGACTTGTGAATCTTGTCTTAAGGGAAGGATGACTAAGCAACCCTTCAAGGGCAAGGGTGAGTGTGCTCAAGGCCTATTGGATTTAATCCATACTGATTTGTGCGGTCCATTTAGTATTGGTACTAAATATGGTCACACATACTTCATCACCTTTACCGACGATTACTCAAGGTATGGGTACTTGTACTTAATGAAGCACAAGTCTGAATCCTTTGAAAGGTTCAAAGAATTCAAGGCTGAAGTAGTAAATCAATTAGGCAAAAGTATTAAAGCACTTCGATCCGATCGAGGTGGTGAATACTTAAGTGCTGAATTTCAAGACTATCTAAAAGAGAATGGGATTCTCTCACATTTGACCCCTCCGGCCACACCACAGCTCAATGGTGTAGCGGAGCGTCTTAATCGAACCCTGTTAGACATGGTTCGATCTATGATGAGCTTCACTGAACTTCCTACCTCGTTTTGGGGCTATGCGCTCGAAACAGCGGTAATGTTGTTGAACAATGTCCACACCAAGGCAGTGGATAAAACTCCATATGAGATATGGATGGGCAAACCACCCAAGTACTCATACATGAGGATTTGGGGATATCCTGCTTACGTGAAGCAGACAGTGGGAGATAAGCTGGATAAGAGATCCATCTTATGCTACTTCATTGGGTATCCAAAGAATTCCATTGGATACTACTTCTACTATCCCAGCGAAACAAAAGTGTTTGTTTCTAGGAATGCCACCTTTATGGAAAGAGAATTTCTACTTGATAGAAAGGGCAAAATAGTAGAACTCGAAGAGGTTCGAGAACCAAGTGAAGTACCAAGTGAATCTCCTGCACCTACAGAGCCAGTACCAGAAATGGTCGCACCTAGGAGATCCGAAAGGGTTCCTAGGGCTCCTGGGTTCCTAGGGCTCCTGAGAGATATGGTTTTCTCCTTGAAGATGATCAAAGTAATCAAGTTTTTGGATCTGATCTAAGAACCTTCAAGGAGGCAATTTCCGATGCAGATTCTAATTTGTGGCTTGAAGCAATGTAGTCCGAGCTAGACTCGATGCATGCTAACCAAGTTTGGACTCTTGTCAATCCTCCCGAAGGAATTGTTTCTATTGGGTGCAAATGGGTATACGAGAGGAAACTTGGGCCTGATGGTAAGGTAATGACCTACAAGGCACGACTGGTCGCGAAAGGTTACACTCAAAGGCAAGGTGTTGACTATGATGAAACCTTCTCGCCAGTCGCAATGTTCAAGACAATTAGAATCTTGTTAGCCATAGCCGCATGGTACGACTATGAGATATGGCAAATGGATGTGAAAACTACGTTCCTTAATGGAAACATTAAGGAAGAGATCTATATGACGCAGCTTGAGGGTTTCACATCTGTTGGAAGCGAGCATAAGGTATGCAAGCTTCAGAGATCGATCTACGGTCTCAAACAAGCATTGAGGAGTTGGAACCTGAGATTCGATGAAACAATTAAGGAATTTGGTTTCATCAAGAATCCCGAGGAGCCATGTGTATATAAGAAGGTAGTTAAAAGCGTTGTGACATTCCTCGTACTTTACGTTGATGACATTCTACTCATTGGGAATGATGTAGGAATGCTGCAATCAACTAAAGTCTGGTTGTCTAGTAGATTTTCGATGAAGGACATGGGTGAAGCATCCTATATTCTTGGAATACAGATCTATCGGGATAGATCGAAACGGATGCTCGGACTCACCCAAGCCACCTACATCGATACCATACTTAAGAGGTTCTCTATGGAAGAGTCCAAGAGAGGACACCTACCTATGTGCCACGGGGTCACTCTATCTAAGTCTATGTGTCCGAAGACTGATGAGGAGATAGAGAGTATGACACGTGTGCCATATTCCTCGGCAATAGGTAGTATTATGTATGGCATGATATCCACTAGACCGGATGTCGCATATGCTCTGAGTGTCACGAGTCGCTACCAGGCCAACCCCGGCCAATTGCATTGGAAGGCTGTGAAGAATATCCTTAAGTACTTACGAAGGACTAAGAATATGTTCATGGTCTATGGAGGTGGTGAACTGAAATTGGAAGGCTACACTGATACTAGCTTCCAGTGTGACGTGGATGATTCGAAGTCAACCTCTGGATTTGTATTCATGCTCAATGGTGGTGCTGTCTCTTGGAAGAGTTCCAAGCAAGACACCATCGCGGATTCAACCACTGAGGCTGAGTACATCGCAGCATCAGCTGCTGCTAAGGAGGCGGTTTGGATAAGGAATTTCGTCAAGAGTTGGGCGTCATTCCTAATGGAGTTGGTCCAGTCCCGGTGTACTGCGACAACATGGGTGCCGTTGCGCAAGCAAAGGAGCCTAGGTCTCACCAAAGATCCAAACATATACTGAGGAAATACCACATAATCCGGGATATTGTGGCTAGAGGTGACATAGCAGTTGAGAGAGTCGCCTCTACGGACAACGTTGTTGATCCACTTACGAAGCCCTTGCCAGGACCCTTGTTTGAAAAACATCACGAAATAATGGGACTACGTCTGATGAGTAGTTGGATTTAGGGCAAGTGGGAGATTGTTAGAGTAGATGCCCAACTAGCCAACTTGTGGCGTGTGGGTTTATAGACTCTTGTATATGACAATCTTTATATATGATATTTGCATTTATTTATGGCGTTATTTACTTTCATTGTGTTGTATGATGATTAACAATTGAGTTGAGTAAAGACCTAGAATGCACTATAGTGTATGTTAGATGTGATAGTGGGTATGACGACTATTATGAAACACATCTAATAGTCACTATGTATTCTGAATTAGTTCCTAGTCGATTGGACCGTCAAAATGAGGATAAGGCCGCCCGAGCTCGAGACTAGTTTCTGCGATGCGAAGTACCATGTTTCATTGGTAGGGAACATTGTGATGTTCTGAGCATGCAGATAGATAGTGACCTGGTGATCTATCGAACTACCATCGTTCGGACTTTCCAAGTGGTTACCATTTGTCGAGTGGATAAGTCCGAGGTCTTGGTTGTACTGATTAGTCCTCACGACTCGAAACGACATTGAGGCTCTACATGATAGGCGCCTCACTTTGACCCGTTTGCCGACTCACTTGGGGTCGTTAGGCGGCGAGATTGGGTGAGGCCCCGATGCATGTAGGAGTCGATGCATCGTTGTCGAGGATTCACCACTCGCAGACATGCGTGGATATCCTTTAAATCTCTGGCCGGAGTACTAGAAGTGTTTTAGGTAAATGAGTTTACCTAGTTACACTCGTGATGTCACTATTCGATCTCCAAGATGTATGCATAGCTATCGGATCTATAACGACTCTCGATTTACCAATGGTCGTTGATCTGATCGGGATATATGAATTGAAAGGACCGTACTGTATGCTAACCACGACCAACTGGTTCTTGCAGGCACTATCAGTGATACCTAGGGGATCATGGGGCGATGTTTCTAGACGCTCTTACCATGATCCGATGGGCAAGTCCGGAATTATGATTCCGGAGCCACAATGGTTGTGGGCCCATGGCTAGCTGTATCCCTGAACCATTGAGGGTCACACAAGTACTAGATTTGAGATTCCCGCACGGATACTGAGCTCAATGTGTTGAGCATAGGAGGAGGATTTTGGGGAGTGCGACTTCCTAAAAGTCAACAGGGGTCAAATCGTGATTTCCCGCTGTTGAGGGGCAAAACGGTCATTTTGCACTGGGGTTCTGAAAAATGGTTTTTCAGACCATACTATTCAGTTTTGGAAACTGAATCGATATGTCCGATCTGATCGACGATCGGAGTTGTAATGAAGTCGCAGTGATGGATATCGTCATTTGGACCCGGGCTCGATGGGCCGGTCCAAGTCCATTACTAATCTTATTAAAAGGGATTAAGGGCTTCATTATTAACATGCAACAACTCATAAACTAATACAACCCTAACCCTAGCTTCTATTCGGCCGCCTCCCCCTCCTCACTAGCCGCCGCCGCCGTCGGCCTCCACGCCGCCGCCGCCGTTGATTGATCGGACTTGCTCCGATCAGTTTTTCGAGGAGAATCTGTCCGCGTTGATCTCGTCAGGCCTTCTAGTACAGGCTGACGAAGGAGTCTCCCTTCCTGTCGTGGACCTGATTGACGAATCTACAGCCGCCTACCGTGAAGAGCCGGTCTTCTTGTAATTCCGGTTGGAGCCAGGCGCAAGTCGCCAGCAAGGTAACTGACTAAACACCCTATGAATGGTTCATAGTTTGTAGAAATTTTAATTGTATTGAACGTTTCCCGGCCTAATTTTATTCTTCCGCTGCCTCGCCGAGAGACGGGATCCGGATCCGCCACGGTTCTCCAACAGGGATGCCCTGTGTTTTATTGTATTTGGGGATCCGTATTTTGAATTGAATATTGTTGTTACCTGATTGATGGAGTTTGAGTTAACTCTTATTTTGATTATGAATATTTTGAATGATGTTTTAAAGTTCAGGCCCAGTTATACTTCGAAAATTTTTAAGTCCGATTTTACGCTTCCGTGATTATGTGATTAATTGTGCTATTATCTTTGAGTGATTAGCACGGGGCCTGACAGTCACGCGAAGTGGCTGCTGGTCGCGGCTGGGCGTGAGGCCGTGCGTGTTTTTTCGGTTTAGGGTTTAAGTGGCTATGGTTCGGTCTAACTCAACCGGTTTTGGCTGGTTCGGTTGGACCAAATCGGTTCTTCGAGTCTCAAGTCAAATATTTTAAAATGGGGTCAAGTTATTTCATTTAGGGACCTGTTATTTTATTATGCGTCGAAGGTCCAATTTTAAATAAAATAGCAAGAAGGTCCAAATTGAGTCAAATCTTTTAAATAATTTTAGTTATGTCTAATTTTAAGATTTTAGTCAAAATTAGGGCTTTAGGGATTTTAATTAGGTCATAAATCGATTTTCGGGATTTAATTTGGTCAAAATCAGTCTTTTGGTCAAAAATCGGCTTTTTAGGTCAAAAATTGATTTTAATTGATTTTATAGGTCAAAAATCGATTTTAATAAGCCCCAATTAATTTTTAGAAGTCAAAATTGATTTGTATTAGTTCCTTTTGTTTTGATTTTTAAGAAATCAAATATTTAAGAAAATAGGCAAATATTGGAAAAACCGGTGAACATTCGTTTCATCGGCCGTTTTTTAGAGCGTCGTTTGGTCTAGAAGTAGCGAGCCAGGACCCCGAATCAACCTTGACCGAAGTATAAAAATGTAGAAGCCCGTAAATATATAATTAATCATATATTTAGTATGTTATGTACGTAAAAGTTTTAAAGAAAAGAATTAATTATCCATTAACGGGCTAAGCTTTTAAATTCCATGATTTTAAGAAAATTCACGCATCATGAGATTTTATGAAACGATCAGGCATGTCCTTTTTAAGTTAAAAATCCGAGGAATGGAAGTGATGTGGCAAGTCTACGATGGGAGTTAACCGGGTAGCCGGGCCCGGGGATCCCCTGTTTTTAGGAATGATTTCAGGATTTCAGGGCCTATGGATCCCGAGGTAAGGTCGGGTAAAGTGGCAGTTTTCAAGAGGTGTGACATATAGGGATCCCGAGGTAAGGTCGGGTGAACCACACCGCCACGTACGTTGGTTATTATGACTGATCAGTCACACTTTGCTCACATCCACTGATATGACTCTTAAGCTTTCTTTCATATTACGTTATGCCATGCCTTATGTGATATATGATATGATTACATGATGAAATGTTTTAAGATCATGCACGCATCCATATCTTTTACGTTATTTTAATTACAGTATGTGCTTGCATGCGCTTTTATTAGTATATACTTTGTTATGCATTACGATAGAGCATGCTGAACCTCTAGACTCACTAGGTTTAAGTGGTGCAGGTGATGATCCTGTTGATGAGTTCATTCCGACAGGCGGTGATAACCTCTGAGCACCGGTTGCAGCAGTACCCCGTGACCGCCTTTATGATTCAGTCTGTTATGTTACAGTTTTAGATACTTATTTTTAAACATGTTGGCTTTCAGTATTCTTTTACTCGATGATTTTACGATGTTTGATGTTTGATGTTTTTAAATATTCCTTTATTTAAGCTTAAAGTATTTTGAGAAAATGATTTAGAAATTGTTTTAGAAGGGAACGAGCCATATTTAAAGTTTATGCTTCCGCAAATGTTTTAAAAAAAATTTCTAGAGTCTGGTTTGTTTCAATAACGATTTGTCTTATCGCCGTGGTGGATTGACTATATCCATATCTTCGGCAGTAATGTTGTTCGAAATATGATCATCGTGTAAATATAACATATTATCGACGTTTTCTGCCACCCTACAATTAATAAATTAATTGATACCAGTCAGAAATATAGCTTCATTACAAGTCAACCATGAATAAAATATTTATAAGTACATAAGTGTATTTAACAAAATAATGGATTACAAAAGGTATAACAATCTTATTTTAGAAGGAATATATCAACCGAATAAATGATATCAATTTATAAAACCAAACATTCGAATGATGGAATAAATAATGTTAACATGTAAATAATATTCCGTGTATATTGGATTACAAAATTAAAAATAAACATTCGAATGAAAATAATACATAATATTTACCTTGTAATTTTGACGTTGGAACGTTTTAAAATTAACCTAAATATCCCAGATTCTGTGCTGTGCATTATAAATTTACGGTGCTTTTTTTAATTGATATGTCAGAATCCGGGAGTCAAAACCCCGGATTCTGAAATGTGGAATCCACAGCAGTAACTCTTGGATTCATTTTTTACTGCTTTTTGACTCCATTGTTTTGCGTAATGTTCTATATTATATATATAGGCATGATAATGTGGGCGCCAATCATGGGCGAAATTGTGGGCGCCTGAGATGCTCAGCCGAACATCTCATGAAATTTTTAAAATTTTCATGAGATGTTCGGCTGAGCATCTCAGGCGCCCACAATTTCGCCCATGATTGGCGCCCACATTATCATGCCTATATATATAATATAGAACATTACGCAAAACAATGGAGTCAAAAAGCAGTAAAAAATGAATCCAAGAGTTACTGCTGTGGATTCCACATTTCAGAATCCGGGGTTTTGACTCCCGGATTCTGACATATCAATTAAAAAAAGCACCGTAAATTTATAATGCACAGCACAGAATCTGGGATTTATGATCCCGGATTATTAAAGTTGTAAAAACTATCTGGTTTCGTGATATTTTTGCAAATTATTTTTTTATATTATTTTTTTAAAAAAGGCCTTCCAATCTCTGTTAGAATAAAATTATTTGTACTACATGATTCCAGAAAAACAAATTTGAACTCCCAAGCACCACATGTTTTATCCGAAAGAAATTGGGTACAACTTATTGAAAATAGAGCACAGAATATATGATATTTTAGTATCAACTTTTTCAAATTAGATACTAATATATGAATTTTGAATATAAAACATGTATAATTTGTCTTGGTATTAATAATAAAATTATTTTTTATTTAGTGATAATCGGTATAAAATATTTAAAATAGGGTATTTGTATATAATTACTGAGTACAAATTATTTCAAATTCGGTAATGAAATATGATATTTGAGTACAGGAATATATGTAACAAATGATACTTGTAAAATATTGTAATAATTTTATACTCAAAATCTTAATTTTCATAATTGATGAAGTAAATTTTATAAGTTTTGGTGAAGACAATAAAAGAGATTAATCAGCTCATAAATGGATCGACCGGTTCAAGACGAAATTCACTTCATTGGTTATAGAAACCAGATCAGATCTCAGCTGGTGTACAAGAGCTAAGCTGGTTAAGATCAAACCAGCTCAGAGACATAGAGACCAGAGCAAAGCTGGTTAAGGACAAACTAGCTCAGGCTATTTAACCAAGCTGGTTAAAGAAAAATCAGCTCGGTAGAGCAGAACCAGAATCTATTCAGTTTATCAGTTGATAGAAGAGAAATTTGAGTTCAGATCAGTTTACAAGAATAAAGTATATCGAAACAAATCAGATAGAACAATTTGTATTCGATCAGTTGAGAACAGCTCAGAGAAGAACTAGTTCAACGATAGCGTTAGTGAAGGACAAGCCAGATTCGTATAGAAGAGATGGATGCAATCAGGAAGGATTGTGTTTCTATAAAAGAAGACAGTTGCGAACAAAGATTAATATCTAGAACAGATTAGAAGCAGAACAACTTGAACCAGGTTAGAAAAGTTCACTGCACAAACCAGATCGGGAAACCAGCTGAGTAAAGACAACTTAGCCAAACGGATTTCAGATTTCTTTGAGGTTTCGTACAAATTGATGTGAAGTGTTTGACTTCTCTGTATCGATTTGTAGTCGTTGGAACTACTTTGAGCTAATCCCAGATATACAAAGATATGGTTTGAACTGAAGACGGCGCAGAGTATGCTAAAAAGGAAATACATTTAATGAAGATGTAAGTGTAAAGTACAAGCATTTAAGACGCCGCAGTTATCTCACTTTGGATACAAACGACGTGTCTACTGGTAACATATATTGCCGTTATATCCAAAGGGTATAAATTGAAGAGCAGATCAGTTGTGAAGAGGTTACGAATCTATGATCTACAATCTTCCTCGCTACAACAACAAACTTACAAGCTTTCAAGAGCAAGAACAGAGTTCATACTCTAAACCAGCTCAGAGCTAGTGACACACACTCATAGATTGTTATTCAATTATTTGTGTCACAGATTCTTTGTACACACTCTGTAGTGCTGAGTTTACACTGTATAATCATAACAGAGCGTTGAGTGTCAGATTAGCAAACCATCTTAGAGCTGTGTTCTTTGTATTGTAGAACAGATTGCAGTCTGTATCTATTATTGTGAGGCTAAGAGTTCTTGCAGCTGCTGGCTGTCGGATCGGGATGTTACAAGAGTTGTATCAATCAAACCTTCTAGTGAAAATCCTTTCGGTTGAGGAAGAAGGGGAAACTTAGGAGATTATACTCCGAACTTCCATAAACAAATTCTCGGACCCTTTTATTTACTGCATTTATGAATTTCATAACTATTCTTTGTTGAATTGGGTTCTTTCCGCACAATTTAATTTGTTACCCAAGACAACAGGTTATCAATGAGAACCCTCCAAGCTGGTAACTCAGCTTAGAGGTTAGTTTCGAGCTGTAAAATACATTTGCAAACAGATTTTCGTTAAAATTAGCAGAGGAGTGCATTCACCCCCCTCTGAACTCCCGAGATGTTTTTTCGATCCTAACAAGTGGTATCAGAGCTCAGAGTCTTAGTGCTTGAAAAGTTTGTTATTTACATTCATTAAATATGTCGATCTCTCACAATAAACTTCCTGTGTTTTCGAAGGAAGAGTATGATGTATGGAAGATACGGATGCAAGCTCACTTGGAAGCCCAAGATGGCGACATGTGGTTTGTGATAACTGACGGCCCTATAAAAATCATGTAGCCTAACATAGATTTGGCCATAACTGCGGGTGCTGCTCAGTGGGTTGAGAAGCCAAGGATGGAATGGACATCCGAATATAAGAAGAAAGAAAATCTGGACAATGTTGCTACAGATATACTGTATAAGACGCTGGACAACAACATGTTCAGCAAGGTCCAGACTTGCACAACTAAGGAGATATGGGAAAAACTGACCCAAATCTGCGAGGGTAACGAGGAGACCAAGGAGAACATTTTAACCGTGGCCCTATAGAAATTTGAACTGATCAGGATGAAGCCTGAGGAGACTATGGGAGAGTTCGATGAATGGTTCCGCTCACTGGTGATTGAGTTGACCAGACTGGGGAAAGAATATAGCAACAGAGGGCTGCACCTGAAGGTTATGCGTGCACTGCCCAAGGAATGGGATGTCAATGTTAGAGTAGATGCCCAACTAGCCAACTTGTGGCGTGTGGATTTTATTGACTCTTGTACAAACGATCTTTATATATGATATTCGCACTTTCTTATATGGCATTCTTTACTTTCATTATGTGTGTAATGATTTACAATTGTGTTGAGTAAAGACCTAGAATACACTAAAGCGTATGTTAGATGTGATAGTGGGTATGACGGCTATCATGAAACACATCTAATAGTCGCTGTGTACTCTAAACATGTTCCTAGTCGATTGGGCCGTCAAAATGAGGATAAGGCCGCCCGAGTTCGAGACTAGTATCTGCGATGCGAAGTACCATGTTTCATTGGTAGGGAACATTGTGATGTTCTGAGCATGCAGATAGATAGTGACCTGGTGATCTATCGAACTACCCTCCTTCGGACTTTCCAAGTGGTTACCATTTCATTTGTTGTGATGTTCATGCAGATAGATAGTGACCTGGTGATCTATCGAACTACCCTCCTTCGGACTTTCCAAGTGGTTACCATTTCATTTGTGGA
>KQ987793.1:107503-118148 GCA_001598015.1 Dorcoceras hygrometricum
GTACTGTACGCTAACCACGACCGACTGGTTCTTGCAGGCACTATCAGTGATAACTAGGGGATCATGGGACGATGTTGCTAGACGCTTTACCATGATCCGTTGGGCAGGTCCGGAATTGTGATTCCGGAGCCACAATGGTTGTGGGCCCACGGCTAGCTGTATCCCTGAACCATTGAGGGTCACACAAGTACTGGATTCGAAACTCCCACACGGATACTCAGCTCAATGTGTTGAGCACGAAAATAGGATTTCGGGAAGTGCGACTTCCTAAAAGTCAACAGGGGTCAAACCGGGATTTGACTCTGTTGAGGGGCAAAACGGTCATTTTGCTATTTGGGGTTAGATGATCTGAAAAATTTTTTTTCATATCATAACATTCAGTTTTGGAAACTGAGTCGATCGGTCTGATCTGATCGGCGATCGGAGTTACGATGAAGTCACAGCAATGGATATCGTCAATTGGACCCGGGCCCGGTGGGCCGGTCCAAGTCCATTGTTAAGTCTATATAATGTGATTATTATTAGACTTAATGAATCACTTCATACAACACTACAACTTATAACCTAACCCTAGCAAATCACACGCCTCCCTCCCTTCTCTCCTCTCGCCGCCGCCGCCGCCGCCGCCGTGCGCCGCCGCCGTCGCCGCCACTTCGCCGGAATTTGTTCCGGCCTAGTTTTTCGAGGAGAATCCGATCGTGCTGATCTCGTCAGGACTTCTAGTGCAGTCTGACGAAGGAGTCTCGGATCTGGTCGTGGACCGGATTGGCGTTTCTACCGCAATCTACCGAGAAGAGCCGGGTTCTTGAAACACCGGTTGGAGCCAGGCACAAGTGCCAGCGAGGTAACACGCTAAACATCCTATGAATGTCATAGAATGTAGATTGATTTTTCGTATTGATCGCCTCCCGGTTCTATAATTTGCGGGGGGGCGGATCCGGATCCCCAACAGTCAAGACGATGGCCATGAGAGAATCTAAGGATCTGAACAAGCTGGAGCTGCATGACCTCTTCCCAAACCTGAAGGCATATGAGTTTGAGCTAGAAATAGGAGCAGAGTCTGAGCCTTGAACATCCCAGCCAACTAAAGCTCTTTTTGCTACAATTCCATAACAGAGCCATTCAAGTAGAAAATCAGCCAAGGAGATGTCCCTTTTCATTAAGAAATTAGGGAAATTTATGCGAAAGCATACCAAACCCCTCTCTTTCGATTATAATAAAAATAATCAAAATACTTCTTTTGATGACAAATGTTATTACTGTGGCAGGCCGGATCACTTCATTGCTGATTGCAGGAAGCCCAAGATGGATACCAAGAAGCAACCAAATTTCTGTACCAGCAAGGACAAGAAAGAGAAGAAGTTCTATAGGAAGAGGAGGACGGAGAGAGCAATGGTTGCTGAGGAATACAACTCAGGGACTTCCTCGTCCAGTGGGAGCGAGGATGAAGTACAGTGTCGCATGGTCGATGACACTGAGGAGGTATTTGATTTCTCCAATTTAGAATTTACACGGGAGGACTTAGTCACAACACTAAATGACATGGTCCAAGAGTACAAAAAGCTGTCTCAGTCTTTCGAGGAAGTAAAGGCTGAAAAGGGGAGCTGTTCTACAAAAAGCTGTCTCAGTATTTCGATGAAGTAATGGCTGAAAAGGAGAGCTGTTCTACTAAAGCTGAGCTGGTAAGCTCAAGTGAAATGCAAGCTGCTCTTAGTAAGCTGTCTACTGAGAACGAGGAACTGAGAAGCAGGTCTGAGGAGATGTTCAATGAGAATCGGTGTTTAGCTGAAATTATAAGCTCCTGGACCAAGTCGTCTGCTTCCCTGGATAAGTTGCATGGAGCTATGAAGCCATCCGGTGATAGATCCGGATTGGGATATGGTAGCAATGAAAGCTACAAAGCAGAGACAAGTTGTACCCCACATCTGGATAGGACAAAGTTTCAAACCATGAATTTTGTAAGATCCAGCACGGGACAGCCCGTAGAGGGATAATCTGATGAGGTAAAGATAGCAGATAAGCCTCCGATCTGGCAAGGACGATTTTGAGGGCTGGGTTATACGGCTCCTGAGAAGCCCAAAGAGAGCTAGCTAAAGAAGAAAATTGAAAAAATAAGGGTTAAACAAAAATTTGGTCGTAGAAAGCAAAGCCAGTTCTCTCAAGCTTTTACGAAGGACAGACACTATAGGCCTTGGAATAATAAGCCCAGATCTAATGGCAAATCTACTGTGTATCAAACTCATTCCAGATCAAAGACCACACAAAAATCACACACATACGTTGATGCACACACTGGTAAATTTGTTAAGACTATCCAAGTGTGGGTTTCGATAGGTCTAATCAAACCTGGACCCAAGTGAATCAAAGGGTACCAAATCTGGTTTATTTGATTGCAGGAGCAGCAAGTATCAAGACTGGAGCAATCTACGTGGTATCTGGACAGCGGATGTGCAAGGCACATGACTGGTGATGCCAAGCTGCCAACAGATATCAAAATGTGCAACGGACCCAAGATCACCTTCGGTGACAATTCTAACGGTAACACTGTGGGTAAGGGTAAGCTTACCCATGGTAACTTTACTGTCAACAATGTTCTCCTTGTTGAGAAATTTTGCTATAACTTGATAAGTATCAGTCAGTTATGTGACAGTAATTATTCAGTTAAGTTTCAAAAGCACACGTTCACGATTTAAAATCTGGAAGGTCTGACCGTGCTGGTAGGTTACAGATCGGGGAATACCTACAAATAGACTGGTCAGATCAGCCGCATACTGAACAAAATTTCCTTGTAGCTGACTCTTCTAAGAGCTGGCTATGGCATCAGTGGATGAACCATATTAATTTCAAAACAATTGCCAATCTGAGTAAGCGTGAGTTAGTTACTGGTTTGCCTAAACTAAAATTTTCAAAAGACAAGGTTTGCTCTTCCTCTCAGCTGGGAAAACATATAAAATCTACTTTTAAAAATAGAGGCAGTAATAAAACCTCACGAACTTTTACACATGGATCTTTTCGGTCCTATACCCGTGACCATATTAGGGGGAGTGAAGTACACCCTGGTGGTTGTTGATGATATTTTAAAATTTGCATGGGTGTTGTTTTTAAAATCTAAGGATCAAACTGCCGACCAGCTGATCAAGCTTTTAAAATTTTACAAAATGAGCAATCTTGCAGTGTAAATCGGATAAGGAGTGATAGAGGAACAGAGTTTCTGAATTTTAAAATATCCTCTTATCTGGATGACATTGAAATCAAGCATGAGTTGTTTGCAGCTAGAACACCTCAGCAAAGCGGGTTAGCTGAGCGTAGAAACCATATTTTAAAAGAATCCGATACAACGATGATTGCTGATTTGGGTATTTCAAAGAAATTTTGGGCTGAAGCAGTTAACACAGCTTGCTACACTCAGAACAAATCGATGATTAACAAGCGTCATAATGTTACCCCATATGAGATCTGGAATGGCAAGAAACCTGATATTTCGTATTTCAGGGTGTTTGGATGCAGATGTTTTATCCATAACAACGGTAATCTGATGCAGGTATCTTCCTAGGATACTCCGCTGTGAGTAGAGCATATAGAATTTTCAACAACAGGACGCTAACTGTTGAAGAATCAGCTCATGTGGTGTTTGTTGGAACCAGCTTCAGATCAACATCAGCTGCAAAGCTCAATGATTTGTGCACTCATCTGGAGTCAACTAATCTGGATGAATCAATTGATGATGAGGCACAGAAAAGATTCCAAGCTGGTGACCAGCACGCACTGGACACACCAGTTACAAACGCTGATATTTGAGATGTTGTGCAAGATAGTGTCCCAGGTAACATTGAAGTTATTGATTTGACTAATAATGATTTCGTACAAGATCAGACAGCAACAGGTGTACTAGGTGTGTGTTCCGGTTCAAGAAACATTGATCCAGATTGTGCGCAAGCTGATCCAGATTGCGTCCCAGCTGGTGGAGAATATGCACAAGATGATAGATCAACAAGTGGTTTTCTAGAGGATCCAACAGGTTTGCAGGGGGAACAGGATGCTAGAATCAACTCTCAGAATAAAGCATCAACCTCATATAGGCCAGGTTTTCGGTGGAATAAGAATCATCCACTCGAGATGATCATCGATAACCCTACTGCACCTCTTAGGAAACGAGGCCAGATGATAAGCGAGTACTTTAATTCTTCATTCATATCACATATAGAGCCTAAGAAGGTAGACGAAGCCTTAGTGACCCAAGCTGGATAGAATCAACCAAGAAGAACTTAGCCAGTTTGAACGTAGCAGAGTATGGCACCTAGTTCCAAGACCAACTAATCAAAACATTATTGGTACTAAATGGGTCTTTCGGACAAACTGGATGAAAATAGAAATGTAGTAATAAACATGGCTAAACTAGTAGCTCAAGGCTATAGGCAAGAAGAAGGCATATATTTTGAGGAATCATTTGCACCTATAGCTAGACTAGAAGCTATTAGTATTTTTCTAGCATATGCTGCATTTAAGACTTTAAAGTCTATCAAATGGATGTTAAAAAAGTCCTTTATTAAACGGTATTCTGAATGAGGAAGTTTATGTTACAAAACCTCCTGGCTTTGTAGATCATACCATACCAGACTTCGTGTATAAGCTTGACAAAGCTCTGTATGGTCTGAAACAAGCTCCTAGAGCTTGGTATGATGCTCTGTCCAAATTTTTAATTGATCATGATTTTGTTATCGTGTCTGTAGATAAGACTCTGTTTAAGTTTGTTAAAAATGATCATGTCTAATTAGTGTAGATTTATGTCGATGACATTATCTTTGGCTCGAATAATCCCAAGCTTTGTGATAAATTTTCCAAGATTATGCAGGACAAGTTCGAGATGAGCATGATGGGGGAGCTGACGTTTTTCCTTGGAATACAAGTCAAATGCTTGAAGATGGAATTTTCATCAACCAAGAGAAGTATACCGAGGAACTTCTCAAGAAGTTTGGGATGGAAAAATGTTCATCAGCAGCTACTCCGATGAGTGCCAATCAACCTGGACAAATATGAAGCTGGAACTGCCGTTGAGGTAACCATGTGTTGTGGGATGATTGGATCTCTCTTGTACCTAATTGCAAACAGATCGGTCATTATGTTCTCTGTATGTATGTGTGCAAGGTTCCAAGATGATCCAAAATAGTCTCACTACATGGCTGTTAAGCGCATTCGTAAATATTTAAATGACACACAGAACGTGGGTCTTTGGTATCCCAAAGACTCAAATTTCAATTTGATTGGTTATAATGATGCAGATTACACAGGTTGCAAGATAGATCAGTGTAGCACTAGTGGGGCTTGTCAGTTATTGGGTGATAGAAAGATTTCATGATTTAGCAAGAAACAGACATCAATCATAACGTCCACAGCTGAGACAGAGTACCACGCAGTTGGGAGCTGCTGTGCTCAAATTCTGTGGATACAACAACAGCTTGGGGACTATGGCGTTGATGCAGCAGAGGCACCCATTTTCTCCGACATTGTGCAATAACGATCTTTCAGAACCCTGCGCTGAATTCCAGGACCAAGCACATTGACATCAGACATCATTTCATTAGAGACCATGTGCTGAAGAAGGACGTTCAGGTGGAGCATGTGCCAACATGTGAGGAATCAGATTTTAGATTAGTGATTAATCGAAATTGATTTGGGATTTGTCGCGTAGATTTGAGGGTTTTGCGAGAGAAATCTGAATCCAGTTGAATTTCAGACGTCGCGCAAATGCAAGGAATCAGTTGTAGCGCATTTCAGAAGTCAACGCGAGTCAACAGTACTGTAGCGCTAGCTGATGAAGTTTAATCAGTCGTTGATGGCATGGGAATGATGCGTCGTCGTTTTTATATTCAGTAGTAGCGTTTGAAGAGGAATCTGTTGGCAGCTAACGCGCAATCGCGAGATTTAACGAGAAAACGACACGTGTTGGTCAACCTTTTGGTGTTGACTGCTGATGTAGAAGCGCTATCAGCTGTTGCGTTTGTGAGGAATTGATTTAGTCAGGCGACCAGATGTTGGTTGGATTGACCAGCTACTGATGGTGAGGCGACGTCGTTTTGATAAGTTGAAACGCAGTGTTTTGGGTATAACGCTTTTGTTCAGCTGTTGGAAGCGAAGGTGACTTGTCCTTTACGTCGTCGTTTGAATTGTTTAGCATGACCAGCTGTTGGTTGTTAGAAAGGAATCTGTCATCAGCTCTTGGAGCACTGCGGCGTCATTTTAATTAGTTGATATGACGTCGTTTTGGTGCGCAAAAGGAAATGCAACATCTGATGGTTGCTGTTGATTTTTGTTGAGAGGTAAAGCTGGTTTCTGTTGTAAGATTCCTACTGTTTCGATGTCTGATTGTTTTAGAACAACAACTGTTGGATTTGGGAGATATATATGTTGTGATCCGGATCGCGCCCCCCGGCGAGGCAGCGGAAGAACAGAAAAATCATGTGCCGGGAGACGATCAATACGATAATACAAAACACAATATGACATTCATAGGGCGTTCAAAATCACTACCTTGCTGGCAACTCGTGCCTGGCTCCGACCAGTTTCTCGAGGAAACCGGCACTTCACGATAGACTGCGGTAGATAACGCCAATCAGGTCCATGACTGGAGATGGGATTCCTTCGTCAGCCTACACTAGAAGGAATGACGAGATCTGACCGGACGGATTTTCCTCGTCAAATTTGGCCGGAACAGATTCCGGCGAAGAGGCGGCGGCGGCGGCGGCTCTTTGAGAGAGGAGGGGCGGCTACTCTAGCTATTAGGTTTAGGGTTTGTTGTAAGTTATGAGTTAATCAAGTCTAAGTCTAATTAAATAGACTTAATGATGACTTGGACCGGCCCAACGGGCCCGGGTCCAACGGGTGAACATTCAGTTAAGCCCCATCACCGAGACTTCACCGCAACTCCGATCGCCGATCAGATCGGACCGATCGACTCAGTTTCCAAAACTGAATACTATGATCTGAAAAACCATTTTTCAGAACCCCAGTGCAAAATGACCGTTTTGTCCCTCAACAGCGGGAAACCCCTGTTTGACCCCTGTTGACTTTTAGAAAGTCGCACTCCCCAAAATCCTCTTCTCGTGCTCAACACATTGAGCTGAGTATCCATGCGGGAATCTCGAATCCAGTACTTGTGTGACCCTCAATGGTTCAGGGATACAGCTAGCCGTGGGCCCACAACCATTGTGGCTCCGGGATCACAATTCCGGACTTGTCCATCGTTCTCGTGCTCAACACATTGAGCTGAGTATCCATGCGGGAATCTCGAATCCAGTACTTGTGTGACCCTCAATGGTTCAGGGATACAGCTAGCCGTGGGCCCACAACCATTGTGGCTCCGGGATCACAATTCCGGACTTGCCCATCGGATCACGGTAAGAGCGTCTAGCAACATCGCCCCATGATCCCCTAGGTATCACTGATAGTGCCTGCAAGAACCAGTTGGTCGTGGTTAGCGTACAGTACGGTCCTTTCAATCCATATATCCCGATCAGATCAACGACCATTGGTAAATCGAGAGTCGCTATAGATCCGATAGCTATGCATACATCTATGAGATCGAATAGTGACATTGCGAGTGTAACTAGGTAAACACATTTACCTAAAACACTTCTAGTACTCTGGCCAGAGATTTATAACTATTATCCCCTCAGATAGCATAGGATATCCCCGCATGTCTGCGAGCGGTGAATCCTCGACAACCACCACCTCGATCAGATCGAAGTGCTTTAATACTTTTGCCTAGCTGATTCTCTACTTTAGCCTTGAATTCTTTGAACCTTTCAAAGGATTCAGACTTGTACTTCATCAAGTACAAGTACCCATACCTAGAGTAATCATCGGTAAAGGTGATGAAGTATGTGTGACCATATTTAGTACCAATACTAAACGGGCCGCACACATCAGTATGGATCAAATCCAATGGGCCTTGGGCACGCTCACCCTTGCCCTTGAAGGGTTGCTTGGTCATCTTTCCCTTAAGACAAGAGTCACAAGTTGGTAGAGAGTTAATGTCTGACAGATCAAACAAGTCACGATTCTCTACTTTAGCCTTGAATTCTTTGAACCTTTCAAAGGATTCAGACTTGTACTTCATCAAGTACAAGTACCCATACCTAGAGTAATCGTCGGTAAAGGTGATGAAGTATGTGTGACCATATTTAGTACCAATACTAAACGGGCCGCACACATCAGTATGGATCAAATCCAATGGGCCTTGGGCACGCTCACCCTTGCCCTTGAAGGGTTGCTTGGTCATCTTTCCCTTAAGACAAGAGTCACAAGTTGGTAGAGAGTTAATGTCTGACAGATCAAACAAGTCACTCCTAACTAACTTGTTCATCATACTTAGAGAAATGTGACCTAGCCTAGCGTGCCAAAGTTGTGCTGGGTTCAAGTTATCTTGTTTCCGTTTAATCGTTGTTGTATGTGCTACGACATCGCGAGTTGGAACGTCTTTTACTTTTAAGGTGTATAAATCGTTTTCGCGTTCCCCAATTCTAATTAAACTTTCATTCTTGTAAATATTGCAAATCGAATTAGCAAACATACAATAATATCCATCTCTATCAAGCATAGGAATAGAAATAATGTTTTTAATCAATTCAGGAACAAACAAAACGTCTCGTAACAACAACTTAAAATTTGAACACAGAAATAAATAAACATCTCCTAGAGCTACTGCAGCAACTCTTGCTCCATTGTCAAGCCTCAAGTGGGTCTCACCCTCTCTAAGACGTCGACTTCTTGTCATCACCTGCAAATCATTGCAGATATGAGATCCACATCCGGTATCAAGTACCCAAGAAGTTGAATTAAGAGACATATTTATTTCAATGTAGAACATACCTTTCGCAGTTCGCAACTGCTCGAGGTACTCCTTGCAGTTCCTCCTCCAATGCCCAGCCTTGTGGCAGTGGTGGCAAACATCCTCGCTCTTGTTTGGCTTAGAAGCCTTTGCCTTCGGCTTCTTGGCAGACTTTTCCTCCTTCGCAGGAGCAGAACGCTTCTTACTCTTGCATCTGGGCCCCTTCTTCGCAGAGGAACAAGAACCCAGAAGGAGGACGGGTTTGTCCTTCTTTATAGTCCCCTCAAACACTACAAGCATGTTCACCACCTCTTCAAGGGTGGCTTCCAGCTTGTTCATGTTGAAGTTGACCACAAAGGGGTCAAATGCAGCGGGTAGCGAGAGGAGAAGTACATCCACCGACAGCTCGTGTGGAAGCTCGATATCAAGGCACGACAGCTTTTCAACGAGCCCAATCATACGAACCCCATGCTCGCGGACCAAAGTCCCATCGCGCATGCGGCTCGTCATCAGCTCCTTGACAGTCGTGAACCTCTCATGTCAAGAGTTCTCCCCGTACAGTTCCTTGAGATGAAAGAGTATGGCAGAGGCATACTTTGTCTTCTCAAAGCGCCGTTGCATTTCATTGGACATCGATGCCATCACATAGCTTCAAGCTTTAACCTCATCGTCCCGCCAGGGTAGTTCGATAGATCACCAGGTCACTATCTATCTGCATGCTCAGAACATCACAATGTTCCCTAACAATGAAACATGGTACTTCGCATCGCAGATACTAGTCTCGTAACTCGGGCGGCCTCTTTTTGTAGACACATGGCTCCTCGGGATTCTTGATGAAACCAAATTCCTTAATCGTTTCATCGAATCTCAGGTTCCAACTTTACGATGCTTATTTGAGACCGTAGATCGATCTCTGAAGCTTGCATACTTTATGCTCGCTTCCAACAGATGTGAAACCCTCAGGCTGTGTCATATAGATCTCTTCCTTAATGTTTCCATTAAGGAACGCAGTTTTCACATCAATTTGCCATATCTCATAGTCGTACCATGCGGCTATGGCTAACAGGATTCTAATCGACTTGAACATTGCGACTGGCGAGAAGGTTTCATCATAGTCAACACCTTGCCTTTGAGTGCAACCTTTCGCGACCAGTCGTGCCTTGTAGGTCATTACCTTACCATCAGGCCCAAGTTTCCTCTTGTATACCCATTTACACCCAATAGGAACAATTCCTTTGGGAGGTTAACCAGAGTCCAAACTTGGTTAGCATGCATTGAGTCAAACTTAGACTGCATTGCTTCAAGCCACAAATTAGAATCAGCATCGGAAATTGCCTCCTTGAAAGTTCTTGGATCAGATCCAACAACTTGATCACCTTGATCATCTTTAAGGAGAAAACCATATCTCTCAGGAGCCCTAGGAACCCTTTTGGATCTCCTAGGTGCGACCATTTCTGGTACTGGCTCTGGAGGTGCAGGAGACTCACCTGGTACTTCGATTGGATCTCGAACCTCTTCGAGTTCTACTATTTTGCCCTTTCTATCAAGCAGAAATTCCCTTTCCATAAAGGTGGCATTCCTAGAAACAAACACTTTTGTTTCGCTAGGATAGTAGAAGTAGTATCCAATGGAATTCTTTGGATACCCAATGAAGTAGCATAAGATGGATCTCGTATCCAGCTTAATTCCCACTGTCTGCTTCACGTAAGCAGGACATCCACAAATCCTCATAAATGAGTACTTGGACGGTTTGCCCATCCATATCTCATACGGAGTCTTATCCACTGCCTTGGTGTGGACATTGTTCAACAACATTAC
>KQ987793.1:119816-155450 GCA_001598015.1 Dorcoceras hygrometricum
CTCTTGTTCGGCTTAGAAGCCTTTGCCTTTGGCTTCTTGGCAGACTTTTCCTCCTTCGCAGGAGCAGAACGCATCATACTCTTGCGTCTGGGCCCCTTCTTTGCAGAGGAAGAAGAGCCCAGAAGGAGGACGGGTTTGTCCTTCTTTATGGTCTCCTCAAACACTACAAGCATGTTAACCACCTCTTCAAGGGTGGCTTCCAGCTTGTTCATGTTGAAGTTGACCACAAAGGGGTCAAATGCAGCAGGCAGTGAGAGGAGAAGTACATCCACAGACAGCTCGTATGGAAGTGCGATATCAAGGCCCGACAGCTTTTCAACGAGCCCAATCATACGAACCCCATGCTCGCGGACCGAAGTCCCATCGTGCATGCGGCTCGTCATCAGCTCCTTGACAGCCGTGAACCTCTCATGTCGAGAGTTCTCCCCGTACAGTTCCTTGAGATTAAAGAGTATGACAGAGGCATACTTTGTCTTCTCAAAGCGCCATTGCATTTCATTGGACATCGATGCCATCACATAGCACCGAGCTTTAACCTCGTCGTCCCGCCATTGGTTAAGCGTGATCATCTCCTCAGGACTGATATCGGCAGGGGTTTACTCCGGAGGGCATTTCTCTATCGTATAGAGGAGCTTCTCCGAAGCCAATACAAGATTAAGGTTGTGGAGCCAGTCTTGGTAGTTCAGACCGGTGAACCTGTTGCTATCCAGTATAGCAGTGAGCCGGTTTTTCATCGAAACCATTTTATAAAGCAGTTATACTGAAAAGAAAACAGACATACATTACTAACTATATAAAATAAACACTAAGACATAAAACATGGTCATTAAGTTTTATGAATTACCCTCCCACTATTTTAACGATTTCACCACCCTCTAATGAAATCGAGAAAATAGGTTTCTTTAGTGGGTACACGGAGCCCAATCAAGCAATCATGGACCCAAATAATATCAGCCATCCATGACCCCCAAAAGGTAGTTTCCGATTGCAACTGGTGCAACCTCCATGTATTCACCTCACGTCCAGTAAGGGCCCAATAATATGACGCCGTTTACTATCACATGTCAAGATGACCCATCAATGTCGAGTCGTGAAGGACGGTCCCCTTAATGTCCCCAATAATATGGGCCAACGTTAAAGGGAGTTCCAGCCGACTCACAACAGTTGTCAATGGCGTGGACAGCTTTCCGGCATACATGACCCCCTCAATAATATGAGCCGGGCCATGTATACGGGTAGCATCGACGTACACCCATTGTTGATGGAATGTAGGGTTAATTTAAAAAATTTTAAATACCCTTTAGTTTATCGAATAAACATTTTATCTTGATATAAGTTTTAAATCATATTTAAAACGAGGGATTTTATTTTTGAAAAATTTTGGTCTCATGCATATTTAAATCTAATTTAAAACATGCAACATGCAGATTCAACTAATCTATATATCATCATATATAAACAAATATTGGGATGATCGATCGCGAGAGCTATGCGGTCCGTGGTTGCCAGCCACGGACCTGGGTCCAATCCTAGGGGTAATGCAATATGCAATGCACTAATTAACATGCATAATTTAAATAATCTAATTATTTATCGTAAAATCATATTCTAATTACGAAATCGTATTTTATAATAAAATCGTATTTTGCCGAAAAAACAAATTTCAATCAACAAAATCATATTTCATTATAAAATCATATTTCATAATTAAAATCACATTTTACTAATTTTAATTGTATCATATTGGGCTTAAAACAATTCTAGGCCCAAAAACTTAAAATTTCAAAATCGATCAAAACGGGCCCGATATCGCATACCGGCCCGAAAACTTCACGGGCTGCCCGGGACAGGCCCGAACCAAACCCTAGAAGAATTCAGCCGTCACGACATCGCCGGAGCATCGCCGGAGCGGTGGCCGGCCGGCGGCCGCCACCACAAATTCTTGCGTGCGACGTCGCGCGCTATTGCTTCGACCATCAAGCGTCGCACAGTCCGGCCAGCATGCGACCAACGCGTCCAGCAAGCGTCGGCCAGCAGCGCTTCCAGCATCGCAACGAGACGTTCAACCAGCGGCGAGGGAGGCGGCAGATTGCGCAACGTTTGCGCGAGGCGGCGCGACCAGCACGCGCATCCATCCGTCAGCGTCCGGCCGTCGTGCGTGAAGGAGGCGCCCAGCGTCGTCCTGCAATTGCTTGCGGTTAAGCGCGCCCTCTATCGCGCGGCGTTCGCCTCCCTTGCGCGACCAGCGCACAAGTCACGCGCGTTCATGCGCGCGAGATGGAGGGGCGCCGCCGCACGTGGCAGCGGCCGATGGCCATGCTTGAATTTCGGTTGATTTGATCTGAAATTTTCAAGGTTAGATACAATAAGGCAATACTGTATTGATCAGATCCGAAAACCTTGGCTCTGCTACCACTATTGGGATCCTGATCGCGCCCCCCGGCGAGGCAGCGTTAGAACAGAAAAATCATGTGCCGGGAGACGATCAATACGATAATACAAAACACAATATGACATTCATAGGGCGTTCAAAATCACTACCTTGCTGGCAACTCATGCCTGGCTCCGACCAGTTTCTCGAGGAAACCGGCACTTCACGGTAGACTGCGGTAGATAACGCTAATCAGGTCCACGACTGGAGACGGGATTCCTTCGTCATCCTGCACTAGAAGGACTGACGAGATCTGCACGGACGGATTTTCCTCGTCAAATTTGGCCGGAACAGATTCCGACGAAGAGGCGGCGGCGGCGGGTGGCGGCGGCGGCGGCGGCTCTTGGAGAGAGGAGGGGAGGCTACTCTAGCTATTACGTTTAGGGTTTGTTGTAAGTTATGAGTTAATCAAGTCTAAGTCTAATTAAATAGACTTAATGATGACTTGGACCGGCCCAACGGGCCCGGGTCCAACGGGTGAACATTCAGTTCAGCCCCATCACCGAGACTTCATCGCAACTCCGACCGCCGATCAGATCGGACCGATCGACTCAGTTTCCAAAACTGAATACTATGATCTGAAAAACCATTTTTCAGAACCCCAGTGCAAAATGACCGTTTTGCCCCTCAACAGCGGGAAACCCCTGTTTGACCCCTGTTGACTTTTAGGAAGTCGCACTCCCCAAAATCCTCTTCTCGTGCTCAACACATTGAGCTGAGTATCCATGCGGGAATCTCGAATCCAGTACTTGTGTGACCCTCAATGGTTCAGAGATATAGCTAGCCGTGGGCCCACAACCATTGTGGCTCCGGGATCACAATTCCGGACTTGCCCATCGGATCACGGTAAGAGCGTCTAGCAACATCGCCCCATGATCCCCTAGGTATCACTGATAGTGCCTGCAAGAACCAGTTGGTCGTGGTTAGCGTACAGTACGGTCCTTTCAATCCATATATCCCGATCAGATCAACGACCATTGGTAAATCGAGAGTCGCTAAAGATCCGATAGCTATGCATACATCTTGGAGATCGAATAGTGACATCGCGAGTGTAACTAGGTAAACACATTTACCTAAAACACTTCTAGTACTCTGTCCAGATATTTATACACTATTATCCCCTCAGATAGCATAGTATATCCACGCATGTCTGCGAGCGGTGAATCCTCGACAACGATGCATCGACTCCTACATGCATCGGGGTCTCACCCAATCCCGCCGCCTGATGACCCCAAGTGAGTCGGCAAACGAGTCAAAGTGAGACGCCTATCACGTAGAGTCTCAATGACGTTTCGAGTCGTGAGGACTAATCAGTACAACCAAGACCTCGGACTTATCCACTCGACAAATGGTAACCACTTGGAAAGTCCGAACGAGGGTAGTTCGATAGATCACCAGGTCACTATCTATCTGCATGCTCAGAACATCACAATGTTCCCTACCAATGAAACATGGTACTTCGCATCGCATATACTAGTCTCGAACTCGGGCGGCCTTATCCTCATTTTGACGGACCAATCGACTAGGAACATGTTCAGAATACACAGCGACTATTAGATGTGTTTCATGATAGCCGTCATACCCACTATCACATCTAACATACGCTTTAGTGCATTCTAGGTCTTTACTCAACGCAATTGTAAATCATCATACACAATGAAAGTAAAGAATGCCATATGAATAAAATGCGAATATCATATATAAAGATTGTCATATACAAGAGTTTTTAAACCCACACGCCACAAGTTGGGTTGGGAATCTACTCTAACAATATAGATGAGTGTTGTTCGACACTTAGAATTATTTCTGAACCCGATATTTATTATCTCCAACTTCAAACCCTCGTTCTAGATACTGTTCACCCGAACATTTCGTCCTTCGATCTTCGTCTATTTCAGCCTCTGTTTTGGACGAAATAGGTGGCGCTAGGTTCCTTGAGAGTTCCTCTTTCGATTGCTACCCTTTTTAGGCCGTGGAACGACTTGAGGAAGAGAGCGCGAAGCTGCTGGTGTACGAGGATTCCTGGAGAAATCTGATTGAGCGTTCTTTGATTTTTGTACGCTTTTGGATTTCAGTTCCAGGGAGTCTCTTCCGTGTTTGCCGAACCAGGAGAGATCTGGTTGCCTAGGCCGTGAGTTGCAGTGACTTGTGAGAACCCTGTTGAGGTAGAAATCAGCCGTTGAAGGTACAAATTGAGCAGATTTAACAGCTTTGAGCATGGACATGGCTGTGATTGATGTTATGAAATCTGCTGATGTGATTCTGTGCTTTTACGTGATACAATTTTGTTGAATTGTTTGATTTGTACATTCTGTTTTCACGTATTGAATTGTATGCATTGAGAATTGGATATTGATTTGGCATACATGCATACATTTTGAGCCTGATCTACAGATTGATTGATGACCTGATTGATAGCCACGTTGTGACTGGCCGACAGATGTTTCGTGCCTGAAAAATCCAACGCTATCATCGGAGTGGTGACTACCGGATTCGAGTGTCTCACCGAGCTGTGATGGGCTGACGAGCTCTGAAGATCACGGACCGATGATTTCCCCGGTTGATACACCGTGCGGGTATAGAGGCTGATTGTGATGATTTTCCAGTTGATACACTGGTCTAGCTATCCGATCCTTGATAGCCCTCATGTGGAGTGCCAGCTGGTCGATCCCCGTTCCCTTGAGTCCCAGTTTATTTTATGATATGTATTGAACCGGGGGATGCCCCGTGTTTTATTGTATTGGGGATTTGTATTTGATTTGAGAATTGTTGTTACCTGCTTTGTCTGAGTTTGAGTTAACTTGTATTTTGATTATGAATATTTTGAAAGATGATTTTGAGTTCAGGCCCAAAAGATTTCGAAAAATTTTTAAGCCCGATTTTACGCTTCCGTGATTATGTGCTTAATTGTGCTATATTCTCTGTTTATTAGCACGGGGCCTGACATTTTTGGTATCAGAGCTTAAACTGGGATAAGCTCGATTTCCTTTGATCACACTCGAGTCTAGGCACAGAGTTTTGAGTTGATTTTGATTGACTCTATGACTTATGTGATCTCTTATCTGTCTATGTGATATATCTGCTGTGAGATCTTACCTCTAGACTTGTGAAGATGCCGCCGAGGAGAGGAAGAGGTAGGACGACTAGGCGTACCGAGGAGGAGTCTAGGGCTGGTAGTGATGACGATATTCAGCAGGTTGAGAATGTTACTAGACAGATAGGCGAGATGGAGTTGGTTTTAGCTAGGTTTCAGCAGACGAACCCTCCGACGTTTTCTGCTCTCTTGATGTATGTGCCACACGTAGCCAACCAGGAGACGAAGAAGAGGAACAAATTTCTGAAAGGCTTGAGGCCTGATTTGTACCGGATGGTTTTGTCTGGTTCACCTGCAACCTTTACCGATGTAGTGAACCGAGCGGTGGTATTGAGGAGAGTTTGCTGGAGGAGGATGCTCTGACTCAGCTGATTACTGGACACACCCATCAGCCTGTTCAGGATGCGTCGCAATATTTTTATTCTCCTCAGGGGTCGCAGCAGCAGACGAATCGCCAAAGGTTTCGACCTCGAGGGAAACAGTTCAAGAAGAAGGCGAATTCGAGTTCCTCTGGTTCTGCGAGTTCTGGTTCTGGCAGTGGTTCAGGCGGCATGTCTTGTGGACAGTGCGGAGGAAGGCATTCGACTTCACAGTGTCATGGATTTCAGGGGTTTTGCCATAACTGTGGACAGCCCGGACATTTTCAGAGAGTATGTCCTTTGTTGAGGGGTCAGTCTTCAGTTCCTTCGTAGCAGGGATCAGCTGGTGGTTCCTCTCAGAGACCGCAGTTTCCTGCCCCTACCCAGCGATCTGGATTCCAACCCCGTGAGACTTCTAGGTTTGGAGCACCTTCGAGACCTCAGTTTCAGATTCCACAGAAGGCACAGGTGAACGCTTAGACGAGAGAGCAGGCTGAGGAGACACCTGCCATAGTGATCGCAGGTACATGTTCTATTCATGATTACCCTGCGAGATTTCTATTTGACACTGGTGCATCACACTCTTTTATTTCTGAGTTGTTTGTTTGTGAGCATGGGTTGAGTTCTTCCCCATTGTGTGATGTTGTTTCCGTGTCTACTCCTGCTGGTGTGAGTCTGTGGTCCCGTGAAGTGGTGTTGTATTGTGTGCTTTGATTTGATGAGCATATGTTGGTGTCCAATATGATTGTTTCGGGAATCAGAGATTTTGTTGCATCTTGGGAATGGATGTATTGTCTAGCTATAAGGCTACTGTTGACTGCTTTCATGGTGTGGTGAAATTTCGCCCTCACTCGGGTGAGAGGTGGGAGTTCTACGGTGCTGATTCATGCTCGAAGATTCCACTGGTGTCCGCCATGGAGATGTTTAGCCTGCTATCGCTGGATAATGCTGGATTCATGATTTATGCGCTTGACATTTCCCAAGAGCCGCGATTGGAGTTGAGCGACATTCCGATCGTTCGAGAGTTTCCCGATGTGTTCCCGGATGAGATTCCTGGATTCCCTCCGAGACGTGAGATCAACTTCAGTATCGAGTTGGTGCCCGATACCGCCCCGATTTCTAGAGCTCCATATCGGTTGGCGCCAGCAGAGTTGAAAGAGCTGAAGGATCAGCTGAGAGATCTCTTGGAGAAAGGCTTCATCAGACCGGAGTATGTCGCCTTGGGGAGCTCCGATTCTTTTTGTGAAGAAGAAAGATGGGTCTATGAGGATGTGCATGGATTTCCGACAATTGAATAAAGCGACGGTGAAGACAAGTATCCTTTGCCGAGGATTGATGACTTATTCGATCAGTTGCAAGGGTCGGTGGTGTACTCGAAGATTGATTTGTGCTCTGGCTATCACCAGTTGCGGATTAGAGACGCTGATGTAGCGAAGACAGCTTTTCGGACGAGATATGGGCATTATGAGTTTCTTGTGATGCCGTTTGGGTTGACGAATGCCCCAACTGTTTTCATGGATTTGATGAATCGTGTCTTTAGCGAGTACATCGATCGATTCGTGATTGTCTTCATAGACGATATCTTAGTGTATTCTAGGAGCTTGAGAGAGCATAAGGAGCATCTTATACTGGTGTTGCAGAGGTTGAGGGACTCGCAGTTGTACGCCAAGTTCAGCAAGTGTGAATTTTGGATAGATAGAATTATCTTTTTGGGTCATGTGATTTCAGCGCAAGGGATTTCGTGGATCCGAGTAAGGTCGAAGCAGTTCTTAACTGGGAGAGACCTAAGAATGTTTCTGAGATCCGCATCTTCTTGGGATTGGCTGGCTATTACAGGCCTTTATCGAGAAGTTCTCTTTTATAGCCCGACCAATGACTCAATTGACTCAGAGGGATCGGAAGTTCATTTGGACTGACGAGTGCGAGTTCATTTTTCAGACGTTGAAGGAGAAGTTGCTACTGCTCCTATTTTGGCTCTACCATATGGATCCGGAGGATTCGTTGTGTGCTCCGATGCTTCTCTCAATGGTTTGGGATGTGTTCTGATGCAGAACGGGTACGTGATTGCTTATGCGTCTCGACAATTGAAGCCTCACGAGATGAGGTACCCTGTTGATGATCTGGAGTTGGCTACGACGATGCATGGAATTGCTCAAGGACTTTAACTGTGAGATTTAGTATCAGCCTGGGCGGATGAACTCGGTTGCCGATGCATTGAGTAGGAAGACCCAACCTGCGATGCTTTCGTTTTTGAATGTCTCAAAAGTCTATGAGCAGTTGAGTACTTCGGGTTGGCGATTCCATCCGGGTGATCAGTACTTTATGGTTTCTTAGATTCAAGTAGAACCGTAGATTGTGAGTGACATCAGGGAGGCGCAGAGGACTGATCCATATGTTCATGAGTTGAAGATTAAAGCCCGAAGTGGTCAGTCTGATGATTTCTCTGTTACTTTCGATGGGTGTCTGAGATTTCGAGGAAGATTGGTGGTTCCAAACTTGATCGATTTGAAAGAGACCATCTTGAACGATGCGCATTGTAGCCGGTATAGTGTGCATCCGGGCGAGAGGAAGATGTATCATGCCTTGAAGTCACTACTGGTGGGAAGGCATGAAGAGCGACATCTCTGATTTTGTGGCTAGATGTCTGAATTGCCAGCAGGTCAAGGCTGAGAGAATGAGACCTGGTGGATTGCTATAGAGTTTGGAGGTGCCCCAATGGAATTGGGAGCACATCGCCATGGATTTTGTGACTCATCTACCTCGATCGAGTAGGGGATGCGATGCGATTTGGGTGGTGATTGATAGACTTTCGAAGTCAGCCCATTTCATTCCCTATGATGTGAGGTGTTCCATGAAGAAAATGGCAAAATTGTACATCGACCATGTGGTTAGAATGCATGGAGTTCCTGTTTAGATAGTGTCTAATAGAGATCCGAGGTTTGGAAGAGTATGCAAGCAGTGATGGGTTCGAGATTGGCTATGAGTACAGCCTATCACCCATAGACAGATGGTCAGTCTGAGCGGACCATTCAGACTTTAGAGGATATGCTGCGGGCAGCCATGATGGATTTCAGTGGTGGCTGGCAGGATTCTTTGTCCTTGGTTGAGTTTTCGTATAACAACAGCTACCAGGTGACTATCGGGATGGCTCCATTTGAGGCGTTGTATGGTTGTAAGTGCAGATCTCCGATTTGTTGGGAAGAAGTTGGTGAGAAACGGCTTTCTACCCCTGAATTTGTGCAGCAAATGAAAGATCAGATTGATTTGATTCGAAGTAGAATGAAGGCTGCACAAGATAGATTTACCAGCTATGCTAACCGAAGACGTCGACCGTTAGAGTTTGAGGTTGGCGATCGTGGGTTTCTTAAGATTTATCATTTCAAGTGCGTGATGATGTTTAGATTGAAAGGCAAATTGGCTCCTAGATTCGTTGGTCCTTTTGAGATTGTTGAACGGATTGGACAGTTGGCTTATAGATTGAGGCTGCCCGATGAATTAGCAGCGATGCATGACGTTTTTCATGTGTCAATGTTGAGAAAATATGAGCCAGATCCTCCCCATGTTTTGAGAACCGACGAAGTTGAGCTGGATTCCGCCTTGAGTTATGTTGAATATCCAGTGCAGATTCTAGATAAGAAGGAGAAACAATTGAGGAATAAGATAATTCCGTTGGTGATGGTCCAATGGAGTAAGCATGGCCGAGAAGAAGCTACCTGGGAGATTGAGGAGAAGATGAGACAGGACTGGCCTCATCTTTTTGAGCACTGATAGTGCGAATTCCAGGTAATTTCTAAAGCTTTGATTTGAGCTTGTTTAGTTGTTGGTGATTGATTTGATTATTTGATTGTTTCTGCCCGTGAGTTTGCCTTTGATTTCAAGGACGAAATCTCTTAAGGTGGGGAGAATGTGAGGAATCAGATTTTAGATTAGTGATTAATCGAAATTTATTTGGGATTTGTCGCGTAGATTTGAGGGTTTTGCGAGAGAAATCTGATTCCAGTTGAATTTCAGACGTCGCACAAATGCAAGGAATCAGTTGTAGCGCATTTCAGAAGTCAACGCGATTCAACGATACTGCAGCACTAGCTGATGAAGTATAATCATTCGTTGATGGCGCGGGAATGATGCGCCATCGTTTTGCTATTCAGTAGTAGCGTTTGAAGAGGAATCTGTTGGCAGCTAACGTGCAATCGTGAGATTTAACGAGAAAACAACACGTGTTGGTCAACCTTTTGGTGTTGACTGCTGATGTAGAAGAGCTATCAGCTGTTGCGTTTGTGAGGAATTGATTTAGTTGGGCGACCAGCTGTTTGTTTGAGTGACCAGCTGCTGATGGTGAGGCGACGTCGTTTTGATAAGGTGGAACACAGCGTTTTGGGTATAACGCTTTTGTTAAGCTGTTGGCAGCGAAGGTGACGTGTCCTTTACGTCGTCGTTTGAATTGTTTAGCGTTACCAGCTGTTGGTTGTTAGAAAGGAATCTGTCATCAGCTGTTGGAGCGCTGCGGCGTAGTTTTAATTAGTTGATGCGACATCGTTTTGGTGCGCGAAAGGAAATGCAACATCTGATGGTTGCTGTTGATTTTTGTTGAGAGGAAAAGCTGGTTTCTGTTGTAAGATTCCTACTGTCTCGATGTCTGATTGTTTTAAAACAACAGCTGTTGGATTTGGGAGATATATAGATGAGTGTTGTTCGACACTTAGAATTATTTCTGAACCTGATATTTCTTATCTCCAACTTCAAACCCTCGTTCTAGCTATTGGTCACCCGAACATTTCGTCCTTTGATCTTCGTCGATTTCAGCCTCTGTTTTGGACGAAATAGGTGGCGCTAGGTTCCTTGAGAGTTCCTCTTTCGATTGCTACCCTTTTTAGGCCGTGGAACGACTTGAGGAAGAGAGCGTGAAGCTGCTGGTGTACGAGGATTCCTGGAGAAAATTGAGCGTTCTTTGATTTTTGTACGCTTTTGGATTTCAGTTCCAGGGAGTCTCTGCCGTGTTTGCCGAACCAGGAGAGATCTGATTGCCTAGGCCGTGAGTTGCAGCGACTTGTGAGAACCCTATTGAGGTAGAAATCAGCCGTTGAAAGTATGAATTGAGCAGATTTAACATCTTTGAGCGTGGACATGGCTATGATTGATGTTCTGAAATCTGCTGATGTGATTCTGTGCTTTTACGTGATACAGTTTTGTTGAATTGTTTGAGTTTTACATTATGTTTTCACGTATTGAATTGTATGCATTGAGAATTGGATATTGATTTGGCATACATGCATACATCTTGAGCCTGATCTACAGATTGATTGATGACCAGATTGATAGCCACGTTGTGACTGGCCGACAGATGTGTCGTGCATGAAAAGTCCAATGCTATCATCATAGTGGTGACTACCGGATTCGAGTGTCTACCACCGAGCTGTGATGGGATGACGGGCTCTGAAGATCACGGACCGATGATTTCCCCGGTTGATACACCGTGCAGGTATAGAGGCTAATTGAGATGATTTGCCAGTTGATACACTGGTCTAGCTATCCGATCCTTGATAGCCCTCATGCATTTCATATCATTCATTATAGCATGTTGCATCATTAGCTGTTTTGATAGCTCTTCGTATTGAGGCTTGACCTCCATCATAGTGGTGACTACCGGATTCGAGTGTCTACCACCGAGCTGTGATGGGATGACGGGCTCTGAAGATCACGGACCGATGATTTCCCCGGTTGATACACCGTGCAGGTATAGAGGCTAATTGAGATGATTTGCCAGTTGATACACTGGTCTAGCTATCCGATCCTTGATAGCCCTCATGCATTTCATATCATTCATTATAGCATGTTGCATCATTAGCTGTTTTGATAGCTCTTCGTATTGAGGCTTGACCTCGTATTTGTTTTCCTGCTTTTGTGTTGTTTGGGTCTGTGTTACCCATTTGCAGGATCTTCAGGTAACCAAGCTGGATCGAGTGGAGTGCCAGCTGGTCGATCCCCGTTCCCTTGATTCCCAGTTTATTTTATGATATTTATTGAACCGGGGGATGCCCCGTGTTTTATTATATTGGGGATTTGTATTTGATTTGAGAATTGTTGTTACCTGCTTTGTCTGAGTTTGAGTTAACTCGTATTTTAATTATGAATATTTTGAAAGATGATTTTGAGTTCAGGCCCAAAAGATTTCGAAAAATTTTTAAGCCCGATTTTACGCTTCCGTGATTATGTGCTTAATTGTGCTATATTCTCTGTTTATTAGCACAGGGCCTGACACAACAGATCAGCAAGTTGCTGATATCTTCACGAAGCCTCTACCCGACACTAAGTTTTCTTATTTTAGAAAAATTTTAGGTCTCTTGGATCTGTCTTGATTATGTTCTGCATGCATTTGTTCAAGGGGAACAAAATAATTCAAACAGATAATGTAAAAGTCCCCTGTTTGTCTCTGAGCTGGTCAGTTCGTGCTGATCTGATCTAGCTTAGAGACATATACAGTGTGATGTTATCACGGTGTTTGGTTAGTGTTTCCGTGCTGTTATATTAAATCGAACTTTTGAGATTGGTTTGCCTTTTCAATTCTTTTTAAATCTTATGGTCATCCTTCTGGAATTTCAAATGTTTTTTAAAATCTCAGAATGACATGTGTCCATTCAAAACCTTTCTCTCTCCTCGTTCGTACATAAACCCTTTCTCTTTCTATTTTCCAGTACGCTTTCAAAAACTTTCTGACTTTTGAGCTTTCAAGCATTCATCGCACTCTTTCGCAAATATTTCTGTGTTTTTGTTTCCTAACCCTTCGATTTTCAAGATGGCTGCTTCTCTCTCTATCAACGCTTTGCAGGTCAATTTCGAGTCCGTGCTCAGCATGGAGCACGCAGGAATGGTGAAGATGTTTCGAATCCTGGAGACATCGGGTCTTCGAGGATTCTTGGGGGTATCCAGTTCAGTGTTTGAGGGATCTGTTATTGAATTTTTCACCAATGCGAAGTTTATCACAGGCACGATTGTGAGTTTTGTAGCCAACAGAAAGAGGTGATAACTAAGGATGTTTTTGCGGCGAAGTTTCAACTGCCAACATAAGGGTTGGTGGGTTTCACTGATCTTCCGGCCAAAGCAGTGGCGGAGATGAAGATGGTGTTCTCTGATACTGGTGTTCCATTCAGGCCGCCGAACAAAAAGAAGGATATGAAGGTTGAGTACCGGCTGCCGCACAACATTGTAGCTGAAACAAATCTTACCCTAAAATTTTTTTGTTAAGATAAAATTTATTAGTTTTTGTGATAACAAAACAAGACAAGTCACTACTGGACAATCAGCCGATGCAGTTAACAACTCCTCATGTTCAGATGCTAGTACTCAGTTATTGGATCGTTATTCAGATGTAAGTTTTTGAGTAGAAGAAGTCAGAAAATTGGTGTGATTATTTCAGTTGTTAGATATCAGATCTCGGTATTCGGAGATATTTCAGAAGTTAAGTTGAAGCTATCAGTTGATGGGTTACTTATTTCAGAGGTTTAATTTGTACGAGCTATCAGTTTCTGGTATCGGGTTTTTATGACAGTAGTAAGAGCAATTCAGACACTGATCGATGGTTACGCAATCAGTCTTTGGTATTCAATCAGTCGTTGGGTTCTTATGACAGAAGTATATTGAAATCAACAGTTGGATATTCGATTCAGTAGTCAACATATTTCAGTTGTTGAATATTCATGTCAGTAGTAAGTATTTTCAGTAGTTGACTACAGTGTTTCTGATTTAGTCGTAATTGTCAGTATAATCAGTCGTTGATATTTCAGTCATTGGTTAGTAATCAGCAGTTGGTATAATCAGTCATTGGTTAGTAATCAGCAGTTGGTACAATCAGTCATTGGTTAGTAATCAACAGTTGGTAAAATCAGTCATTGGTTAGTAATAACAGTTGGTAGAATCAGTCGTTGGTTGTTATGATCAGCAGTTGGGTATTTTCTTTCAGAAGGAAGTATATTCAGTCGATGGTGTTATCAGCCGTAACCATTTTGATGATAGCTAAACTATGTCGTTTGAATAAGTTGAAACGACATCGTTTGGTATATGCGCTCATCCAGTCGTTGGTTAGCTTTCAGGTGCTAGTTTTATTCAAGTGTTTAAAGCACCCAGTCGTTGCAAATACTTTCAAGCATATTTCAGCTGCAACTTCCTTAACAACGATGAGAGAAATCAATGAAATACATTCAGGTGCAAACGCGAATCGATTCAAACATAATCACAGTTTAAATTGGAGCAAATCAATGGTGAAGATTGAATCGTACATATGCCTGGAATTAAGGAGACAAAATCGGTACTATTTTGGGAAAATAGAACGCGATATACAGAGGTCGTTACACGGTGATTGCACAAATATGGAAAACGACAATCTGGTTCTGACGATGTGCAATTTAATTTGTAGAGGAGCAGAGATTACGGTTGCTTGGCTATCAGAATTTCAAAAGGTTGTTCCCTTTATAGAATTAATTGACCGTTGAGCGAAGAGTATAAATAGCAGAAGTTTGAATTGAAGAAACATCTTTGCTCTCGACCACTTGCCGTTACTCTGCCATTTTTCAATCTCAATCATTCTTAACCTTACTATCTGTTGAAGCCATTCTCAAAAAGCTCATAAAACTCGAAGAACATAAGTGTTGATCTCCATAGAAAATACCTTCGAGTCATCCTATGATTCACTTTTGTTGAATCGAATTTATTGTATAAAAATCAGAGGATTTACAGTCTCATAGATTTGTATTTTATTGTTATATTCATTGAGTCTGTAACAAACGCGCTGTCGAAAAGCCGTTTGAAAAATACAAGTGTTGTAAACAGCATCTACGACTGCTCTTTGTTTGGTGTTGCTAGGAGTTCACCTGGAGCGAGGCTCGGTGATCGGGTGTGTGCGGAAGGACTGTATTCATCAAAGCTTCTAGTGAAACCTTCCTGAAAAGGAATAAGGGGAGACGTAGGATATTGATATCCGAACTTCCAGAAACAAACTCTTGTCCCTTTAACTTTTACTTAACGCATTTACTTACTGTTTCACTGTTCACTGGTTGATTGGCTTTATTTCGCACATATTTTATTAGCCAAGAAATCAGCATTAAAACTGAGATACCTTAAATCTGGTAACTCGGATATAAGTTAAGCGAGGCGCTTGTAAAACTGTTTTTAAAAGGTTTCGAAATTTCAAAATACCAAGAGTTCATTCAACCCCCCCCTTCTGAACTCTTGCAACTGTTTTTCGAACCACATTTATCCTATCAATTGGCATCAGAGCCTGCACATCTTAGTATTGAATAGTTGTTGTTTGTGCGCTATTATATTTTAAAATGTCGTCTTCTCACAACAAGATTCCTATGTTTTCCAAGGAGGATTATGACGTCTGGAAGATTCGCATGCAAGCGCATTTGGTTGCCCAAGATGACGATATGTGGTCTGTTATTACAGAAGGACCATTAAAGATAATGAAGCCAAATCTAGCATTTGCAATATCTGGTGGCGAGCCTCAGTTTTTAGAAAAGAGCAGACATGAGTATACTAATGAGGACAAGAAGAAGGCGAATCTGGACAATGTGGCCAGGGATATACTTTACAAGACGCTGGACAAAAATATGTTCAGTAAAATCAAGACCTGTGCTACTGCCAAGGAAATTTGGGAAAAGCTGACTCAAATATGCAAAGGGAATCATGAGACGAAAGAGAACAAGTTGACTGTGACTCAGCAGAAGTATGAGTCAATAAAGATGAAGGATGGAGAGACCATGACAGAGTTCGATGAAAGATTCAGTGCTGTTGTTATTGAGTTAACAAGCCTGGGAAAAGAGTATAGTGATCGTGAACTGGCGTTGAAAGTGATGAGAGCTTTGCCCAGGGAGTGGGACGTAAAGACAATGGCTATGAGGGAGTCCAAAGATTTGAACAAGCTGGAGCTTCACGACTTGTTTGCAAACCTTAAAGCTTATGAGTTCGAATTGGAGACAAGAGCTGAAGCTTCTCCATCAACATCCCAGCCTATGAAAGCATTAGCAGCTACAACTACTGAACAGTGCTCTCCAAGCAATAGCAAGAAGGCTGATAAAATCAGCGACGATGTCATGTCCCTCTTCGTTAAGAAGTTTGGGAAATAACTGAGAAGATCTTACAAACCTTCTACTCCTTACAATAATTATAATAAATCTGATAAAGTATCTACTGATCAAAACTATTTTAACTGTGGTCGTCCAGGGCATTTTGCAGCTGATTGCAACAGGCCGAAGAAAGAAAATAGATACAGGAAAGAAGAAAAGAAGGAGGATCGATACAAGCGAGAATACAAGACAGATGAGAGAACTGTCGACAGATCCAAGGATAGATCCAAAGACAGATGAATGAGGACATGAGGTGATAAGAGGACCAGTCACAAGAATGATCGTAAAGTGTTGATGGCTGAGGAAAGCACCAAAAATTGGGCAGACACTGATTCAGATTCTTCATCCAGCAGTTCCTCATCGAGTGATAGTGAACAGGAGGAGGTTCACTGTGTCATGGCTGATCAAACATCTGATGATGAGGTATTCGACTTCTCCAATATTGAATTTACACTAGAAGACCTTATCAGTGCACTAAATGATATGGTCAAAAAGTACAAGAATCTTTCTCATACATTCGAGGAAGTTAAGGCTGAAAACAATGATTTGAAAAATAGTTCAGTAGAACCAAGTGCTGTTGAACTTGGTGAAGCTGACAGTTTGAAAATCGAGTTGAGTAAGCTGAAGACTGAGAATGAGCTGTTGAGAAATGAATCTAGTGAGCTCAAAGCTGAAATTGAAAAATTAAATTTGACAAAATGAGCTCCTGGACAAAATCTTCTGCTTCTCTTGATAAGCTGTTTGGAATTCAGAAGCCAACGAGTGATAGAACTGGCTTGGGTTTCAATAGTAGTGACAGCAGTGAAGGAGAAACAAGTACTCAGTCACAGCTGGTGTATGACAAGTTCAACAAGATGAGCTTTGTCAAAGCCAACGTGATATATGACCCATGTGAGTCGATAATATATGATGACCATGTTAGATTAGATGCCCAACTATCCAACTTGTGGCGTGTGGGTTTTATAGACTCTTGTATGAAACGATCTTTATATATGATATTCGCATTTGTTTATGGCGTTCTTTATTTTCATTATGATTATAATGTTAACAATTGTGTTGGATAAAGACCTAGAATGCACCATAGTGTATGTTAGATGTGATAGTGGGTATGACGGCTATCATGAAACACATCTAATAGTCACTGTGTTTCTGAATTCGTTCCTAGTCGATTGGGCCGTCAAAATGAGGATAAGGCCGCCCGAGCTTGAGACTAGTATCTGCGATGCGAAGTACCATGTTTCATTGGTAGGGAACATTGTGATGTTCTGAGCATGCAGATGGATAGTGACCTGGTGATCTATCGAACTACCCTCGTTCGAACTTTCCAAGTGGTTACCATTTGTCGAGTGGATAAGTCCGAGGTCTTTGTTGTACTGATTAGTCCTCACTACTCGAAACGTCATTGAGGCTCTACATGATAGGCGTCTCACTTTGACCCGTTTGCCGACTCACTTGGGGTCATTAGGCGGTGGTATTGGGTGAGGTCCCGATGCATGTAGGAGTCGATGTTTCGTTGTCGAGGATTCATCGCTCGCTCTCATGCGTGGATACCTATGCTATCTGAGGAGATAATAGTGTATAAATCTCTGGCCAGAGTACTAGAAGTGTTTTAGGTTAATGGGTTTACCTAGTTACACTCGCGATGTCACTATTCGATCTCCAAGATATATGCATAGATATCGGATCTCTAGCGACTCTCGATTTACCAATGGTCGTTGATCTGATCGGGAAATATGTGTTGAAAGGACCGTACTGTACGCTAACCACGACAAACTGGTTCTTGCAGGCACTATCAGTGATACCTAGGGGATCATGGCGCCATGTTGCTAGGAACTTTACCATGATCCGTTGGGCAAGTCCGAAATTGTGATTTCGGAGCCACAATGGTTGTGGGCCCACGGCTAGCTGTATCCCTGAACCATTGAGGGTCACACAAGTACTGGATTCGTGATTCCCGCATGGAAACTGAGCTCAATATGTTGAGCATACGAAGAGGATTTTAGGGAGTGCGGACTTCCTAAAACTCAACAGGGGTGAAATTGCGATTTCCCACTGTTGAGGGGCAAAACTGTCATTTGGACTAGGTAATCTGAAAAATTGTTTTTCGCATCATGATATTCAGTTTTGGAAACTGAGTCGATCGGTCCGATCTGATCGTCGATCGGAGTTATGATGAAACCGCAGTGATTTAAATGAACCGAACATTCATATATTGGACTGGTCCCGCCCCAGGTCCAATGGGCCGGTTCAAGCCCATGTACCATCATTATTAACTTAAGTTGGTCTAGGGATACAATTAATCACTAATCAATTCATAACCTAGCCTCCATCTATCACACACGGCCGCCCCACTCCACCTCTCCTCCCTCTCGGCCGCGCCACTTCTCACGCGCCGCCGCCGTCGGCCACGCGCCGCCGCTCCCTCGCCAGTCTTGTTCCGGCCATCGTGAAGAGGTGTTTCCGATCGTGCCAAAATCCACCAGCTTTCTAGTGCAGGCTGATTGGAGGAAGATTGAATCCGGTCGTGGACCTGATTGGAGGATCTACCGCCGCCTACCGTGAAGAGCCAGTTTTCTTGTAAATCTGGTTGGAGCCAGGCGCCTAGACGCCAGCAAGGTAGAAATCTTTGAACACCCTATTATGATTGAAGATCTGTAAAACCGGAAAGCATTGTAATAGGATTGCATTGCATATTGCATTACCCCTAGGATTGGACCCAGGTCCGTGGCTGGCAACCACGGACCGCATAGCTCTCGCGATCGATCATCCCAATGTTTATTTATATATTTGATATATAGATTAAATGAATCCGTATGTTTGCATGTTTTAAATTAGATTTAAAAATTGCATGAGACCAAATTTTACAAAAATAAAATCCCTCGTTTTAAATACGATTTAAAACTAATATCAAGATTAAAAGTTTATTCGATAAACTAAAGGGAATTTAAATCTGTTTAAATTATCCCTACCTTTCATCAACAATGGGTGTACGTCGATGCTACCCGCATACATGGCCCGGCTCATATTATTGAGGGGGTTATGTATGCCGGAAAGCTGTCCACGCCATTGACAATTGTTGTGAGTCGGTTGGAACTCCCTTTAACGTTGGCTCATATTATTGGGGACGTTAAGGGGACCGTCCTTCACGACTCAACATTGGTGGGTCATCTTGACACGTGATAGTAAACAGCGTCATATTATTGTGCCCTTACTGGACGTGAGGTGAATACATGAAGGTTGCACCGGTTGCAATTGGAGACTACCTTTTGGGGGTCATGGTTGGCTGATATTATTCGGGACCATGATCGCTTGATTGGACTCCGTGTACCCACTAAGGAAACTTGCTTTCCCGATTTCATTAGAGGGTGGTGAAATCGTTAAAATAGTGGGAGGGTAATTCATAAAACTTAACGACCTTGTTTTATGTCTTAGCGTTATTTCATATATAGTTAGTAATGTATGTCTGTTTTCTTTTCAGTATAACTGCTTACAAAATGTCTTCGATCAAAAACCCACTCGCTGCTATACTGGATAACAACAAGTTCACCGGTCTGAACTACCAAGACTGGCTTCGAAACCTCAACATTGTGTTGGCTTCGGAGAAACTTCTTTATACGATAGAGAAGAGCCCTCCGAAGGAAGCCCCTGCCGATATCAGCCCTGAGGAGATGGTTACGCTTCAACAATGGTGGGACGACGAGCTTAAGACTCGATGCTATGTGATGGCATCGATGTCCAATGAAATGCAACGGCGTTTTGAGAAGACAAAGTATGCTGCTGACATACTCTTTCATCTCAAGGAACTGTATGGGGAGAACTCTCGACATGAGAGGTTCACGGCTGTCAAGGAGCTTATGACAAGCCGCATGCGTGATGAGACTTCGGTCCGCGAGCATGGGGTTCGTATGATTGGGCTCGTTGAAAAGCTGTCGGGCCTTGATATCACACTTCCACACGAGCTGTCTGTGGATGTGATTCTCCTCTCACTGCCTGCTACATTCGACCCTTTTGTGGTCAACTTCAACATGAACAAGCTGGCAGCCACCCTTGAAGAGGTGGTTAACATGCTTGTAGTGTTCGAAGGAACCATAAAGAAGGACAAGCCCGTCCTCCTCATGGGCTCTTCTTCCTCTGCTAAGAAGGGGCCCAGACGCAAGGGTAAGAAGCGTTCTGCCCCTGCGAAGGAGGAAAAGCCCACTAAGAAGCCAAAGGCAAAGGCTTCCAAGCCGAACAAGTCTGATGATGTTTGCCACCACTGCCACAAGCCTGGGCATTGGAGGAGGAACTGTAAGGAGTACCTCGAGCAGTTGCGAACTGCGAAAGGTATGTTCTATATCGAAATAAATATGTCTCTTAATTCGACTTCTTGGGTACTTGATACCGGATGTGGATCTCATATCTGCAATGATTTTCAGGTGATGACAAGAATCCGACATCTTAGAGAGGGTGAGACCCACTTGAGGCTGGGCAATGGAGCAAGAGTTGCTGCAGTAGCTATAGGAGATGTTTATTCTGTCTTCTGATTTTAAGTTGTTATTTAGAAACGTTTTGTTTGTTCCCGAATTAATAAAGAACATTATTTCTGTTTCTATGCTTGATAGTGATGGATATTCTTGTATGTTTGCTAATTCGATTTGCAATATTTACAAGAATGAATGTTTAATTGGAATTGGGGAACGCAAAAATGATTTATACACCTTAAAATTAAAAGGCGTTCCAACTCGCGATGTCGAAACACATACAACAACGATTAAAAGGAAATGCGATAACTCGAACCCAGCACAACTTTGGCACGCTAGGCTATGTCATATTTCTCTAAGTAGGATGAACAAAATTAGTTAGGAGTGACATGTTTTATTTGTCAGACATTAACTCCCTACCGACTTGTGAATCTTGTCTCAAGGGAAAGATGACTAAACAACCCTTCAAGGGTAAGCCTGAACGTGCCCAAGGCCTATTGGATTTGATCCATACTGATGTGTGTGGTCCGCTTAGTATTGGTACTAAATACGGTCACACATACTTCATCACCTTTACCAACGATCACTCTAGGTATGGGTACTTGTACTTAATGAAGCACAAGTCTGAATCCTTTGAAAGGTTCAAAGAATTCAAGGCTGAAGTAGAAAATCAATTAGGCAAGAGTATTAAAGCACTTCGATCCGATTGAGGTGGTGAATACTTGAGTGCTAAATTTCAAGACTATCTGAAAGAGAATGGGATTCTCTCACAGTGGACCCCTCCGGCCACACCACAGCTCAATGGTGTAGCGGAGCGTCGTAATCGAACCTTGATGGACATGGTTCGATCTATGATGAGTTTCACTGAACTTCTTACCTCGTTTTGGGGCTATGCGCTCGAAACGGCGGTAATGTTGTTGACCAATGTCCACACCAAGGCAGTGGATAAGACTCCATATGAGATGTGGATGGGCAAACCACCCAAATACTCATACATGAGGATTTGGGGATGTCCTGCTTACGTGAAGCAGACAGTGGGAGATAAGCTGGATACGAGATCCATCTTATGTTACTTTGTTGGGTATCCAAAGAATTCCATTGGATACTACTTCTACTATCCCAGTGAAACAAAAGTGTTTGTTTCTAGGAATGCCACCTTTATGGAAAGGGAGTTTCTACTTGATAGAAAAGGCAAGATAGTAGAACTCGAAGAGGTTCAAGAACCAATTGAAGTACCAAGTGAATCTCCCGCACCTACAGAGCCAGTACCAGAAATGGTCGCACCTAGGAGATCCGAAAGGGTTCCTAGGGCTCCTGAGAGATATGGTTTTCTCCTTGAAGATGATCAAGGTGATCAAGTTGTTGGATCTGATCCAAGAACTTTCAAGGAGGCAATTTCCGATGCTGATTCTAATTTGTGGCTTGAAGCAATGCAGTTTGAGTTTGACTCAATGCATGCGAACCAAGTTTGGACTCTTGTTAACCCTCCCGAAGGAATTGTTCCTATGGGGTGTAAATGGGTATACAAGAGGAAACTTGGGCCTGATGGTAAGGTAATGACCTACAAGGCACGACTGATCGCGAAAGGTTACACTCAAAGGCAAGGTGTTGACTATGATGAAACCTTCTCACCAGTCGCAATGTTCAAGTCGATTAGAATCTTAATAGCCATAGCCGCATGGTACGACTATGAGATATGGCAAATGAATGTGAAAACTGCGTTCCTTAATGGAAACATTAAGGAAGAGATCTATATGACGCAGCCTGAGGGTTTCACATCTGTGGGAAGTGAGCATAAGGTATGCAAACTTCAGAGATCGATCTACGGTCTCAAACAAGAATCGAGGAGTTGTAACCTGAGATTCGATGAAACAATTAAGGAATTTGGTTTCATCAAGAATCCCGAGGAGCCATGTGTATATAAGAAGGTAGTTAAAAGCGCTGTGACATTCCTTGTACTTTACGTTGATGACATTCTACTCATTGGGAATGATGTAGGAATGCTGCAGTCAACTAAAGTATGGTTGTCTAGTAGATTCTCGATGAAGGACATGGGTGAAGCATCCTATATTCTTCGAATACAGATCTATCGGGATAGATCAAAACGGATGCTCGGACTCATCCAAGCTACCTACATCGATACCATACTTAAGCGGTTCTCTATGGAAGAGTCCAAGATAGGACACCTACCTATTTGCCATGGGGTCACTCTATCTAAGTCTATGTGTCCGAAGACTGATGAGGAGATAGAGAGTATGACACGTGTGTCATATGCCTCGGCAATAGGTAGTATTATGTATGGCATGATCTCAACTATACCAGATGTCGCATATGCTCTGAGTGTCACGAGCCGCTACCAGGCCAACCCCGGCCAATTGCATTGGAAGGCTGTGAAGGATATTCTTAAGTACTTGCGAAGGACTAAGAATATATTCATGGTCTATGGGGGTGGTGAACTGAAACTTGAAGGCTATACTGATTCTAGCTTCCAATGTGACGTGGATGATTCGAAGTCTACCTCTGGATTTGTATTCATGCTCAATGGTGGTGCTGTCTCTTGGAAGAGTTCCAAGCAAGACACCATCGCGGATTCAACCACTGAGGCTGAGTACATCGCAGCATCAGCTGCTGCTAAGAAGGCGGTTTGGATAAGGAATTTCGTCCAAGAGTTGGGCGTCATTCCTAAGGGAGTTGGTCCAGTCCCGGTGTACTGCGACAACACGGGTGCCGTTGCGCAAGCAAAGGAGCCTAGGTCTCACCAAATATCCAAACATATAATGAGGAAATACCACATAATCCGGGATATTGTGGCTAGAGGTGACATAGCAGTTGAGAGAGTCGCCTCTGCGGACAACGTTGCTGATCCACTTACGAAGCCCTTGCCAGGACCGTTGTTTGAAAAACATCGCGAAACAATGGGACTGCGTCTGATGAGTAGTTGGCTATAGGGCAAGTGAGAGATTGTTAGAGTAGATGCCCAACTAGCCAACTTGTGGCGTGTGGGTTTTATAGACTCTTGTATGAAACGATCTTTATATATGATATTCGCATTTGTTTATGGCGTTATTTATTTTCATTATGATTATAATGTTAACAATTGTGTTGGATAAAGACCTAGAATGCACCATAGTGTATGTTAGATGTGATAGTGGGTATGGCGGCTATCATGAAACACATCTAATAGTCACTGTGTATTCTGAACTCGTTCCTAGTCCATTGGGCCGTCAAAATGAGGATAAGGCCGCCCGAGCTTGAGACTAGCATCTGCGATGCGAAGTACCATGTTTCATTGGTAGGGAACATTGTGATGTTCTGAGCATGCAGATGGATAGTGACCTGGTGATCTATCGAACTACCCTCGTTCGGACTTTCCAAGTGGTTACCATTTCTCGAGTGGATAAGTCCGAGGTCTTGGTTGTACTTATTAGTCCTCACTACTCGAAACGTCATTGAGGCTCTACATGATAGGCGTCTCACTTTGACCCGTTTTCCGACTCACTTGGGGTCATTAGGCGGCGGGATTGGGTGAGGTCCCGATGCATGTAGGAGTCGATGTTTCGTTGTCGAGGATTCACCGCTCGCTCTCATGCGTGGATATCCTATGCTATCTGAGGAGATAATAGTGTATAAATCTCTGGCCAGAGTACTAGAAGTGTTTTAGGTAAATGGGTTTACCTAGTTACACTCGCGATGTCACTATTCGATCTCCAAGATGTACGCATAGATATCGGATCTCTAGCGACTCTCGATTTACCAATGGTCGTTGATCTGATAGGGAAATATATGTTGAAAGGACCGTACTGTACGCTAACCACGACCAACTGTTACTTGCAGGCACTATCAGTGATACCTAGGGGATCATGGCGCGATGTTGCTAGGCGCTTTACCATGATCTGTTGGGCAAGTCCGAAATTGTGATTTCGGAGCCACAATGGTTGTGGGCCCACGGATAGCTGTATCTCTGAACCATTGAGGGTCACACAAGTACTGGATTCGTGATTCCCGCAGGGAAACTGAGCTCAATGTGTTGAGCATACGAAGAGGATTTTAGGGAGTGCGACTTCCTAAAAGCCAGTCTTGTTCCGGCCATCGTGAAGAGGTGTTTCCGATCGTGCCAAAATCCACCAGCTTTCTAGTGCAGGCTGATTGGAGGAAGATTGAATCCGGTCGTGGACCTGATTGGAGGATCTACCGCCGCCTACCGTGAAGAGCCAGTTTTCTTGTAAATCTGGTTGGAGCCAGGCGCCTAGACGCCAGCAAGGTAGAAATCTTTGAACACCCTATGTATGTTTTTAGATTAATTTTGATGTATTGAACACTTTCCGGGCCAATTTTTGTTTTCCGCTGCGCCCCCGGGAAGTGGGATCCGGATCCGCCACCGTATGCCAACAGACCAAACTTCTCAGAAGTTGAACCATAATGGAAAAGCTGTTATCGGCTTTCAAAAACCTGAGAACTCTAAGCCAAGCTGGCTAAAGAACAAATTGGACAAAGACAAAACAAAAGCTGGTCGAAAGTCGTTTGTTCCCAACCAGTCATGGCGTAGTTCAACGAAGGTAAAATCTGGTTGGAAAAGGGTTCAGCCTAAGAGAGATCTAAATGATCAAAATATGAAATCAAAACTCAACAGATCTCACAATTATGCACAGACCCTCACGGACTCTAGTACTGTAAAAACTGTTAAGGTAATTCAAGTATGGGTCCCGAAAGGGTTAATCCGATCTGGACCCAATTAAAATTGGGTACCAAAAGCTGTTTGTATGATTGCAGGACAACAGGTACGAACCAGCTGATGTATCAAATTTGTGGTACCTGGACAGCGGCTGTGCACGACATATGACAGGGAATCAAAGGCTGCTATCAGACGTTGTTCCACACAAAGGCGCAAAGATAGTCTTTGGTGATACCGCATACGGTAACACTGTGGGTAAGGGTAAGCTTATCCATGGTAACATCTCTATTTCAGACGTCTTAGTTGTTGATAATTTACGTTACAATTTGATTAGCATTAGTCAACTATGTGACAAGGGTTACATATTTAAGTTTCAACAACACACCTGCACAGTTCATAGTGCAAATGGTCTGACTGTATTGGTAGGTAAACGTTTGGGGAATACCTACATTATCGATTGGTCAGAGCAGTTGAAATCTGAACAGTTGTGCCTTGCAGCTGACTCTTGCAAGAGTTGGCTGTGGCATCAAAGAGTGAATCATCTAAACTTAAAAACAGTTGCCAACTTGAGTCAACATGATATGGTTTCTGGTATGCCAAAAATAAATTTTTATAAGGACAAGGTTTGTGCCGCTTGTCAGCTGGGAAAGCAAATTAAATCAACTTTCAAAAAGAAAGGCGGTAAACGTTCTTCCTGTAGCTTAGAGCTTTTACATATGGATCTTTTTGGTCCTATACCCGTAACTAGCTTAGGGGGAACGATTACCCTAGTTGTTATTGATGATTTTACAAAATTTACTTGGGTGTTGCTTTTAAAAGCAAAATCTGAAACCGCCAACCAGCTGATACGGCTTTTAAAACGTTTGCAAAATGAAAAATCTTGTTCAGTAAACCGAATAAGAAGTGATCTTGGTACTGAGTTTTAAATCATAAATTGACTTCTTATTTGGAAGACTTAGGGGTAAAGCATGAGCTTTCAGCAGCTAGAACTCCTCAGCAAAACGGGTTAGCCGAGAGAAGAAATTGTACTTTAAAAGAAGCTGCTATGTCTATGATTGCTTATTCTGGTGTCTCACAAAAATTTTGGGCAGAATAAGTTAACACAGCGTGTTATACTCAAAACAGATCTATGATTAATAGGATGCACGATAAAACCCCATATGAGATCTGGAATGGAAAGAAACCTGATATATCTTATTTCAGGATGTTTGGGTGCAGATGTTTTATTCATAATAATGGCAAAAAGCACCTAACAGCTTTTGAACCAAAATCTGATGCAGGTATCTTTCTAGGCTATTCAGCAGTGAGAAAAGCTTATCGAGTATTCAACAATAGAAGTCTAACTATTGAAGAATCAGCACACGTGGTGTTCGACGAGACAAGCTTTAGATCCAATTAAGCTGCAAGCCTTCATGATTTGTGTTCACGTCTGGAATCAACAAGTCTTGATGACTCAGATGATGAAGTGGCTCCACAAAGACAATCAGCTGAAGAACAACCAGCAGTGGACACACCGCACAACAACGCACAACAAGATCTGACAGGTAATCCAGTAGTCATCGATTTAACTAACGATGTCTCTACACAGGGTCAGATCTTCCCAAGTGTGCCAGCTGCTGGAAGTGAAGCGACCAATGTTCAACCAGACGACACTCGATCAGATGCTGCGCAAGCAGACGCAAGCGTTTCTCATTTTGTTTCAAGACCAACGTCTGAAATACCAGCTGCCAGTACAGATTATCAATTGGCATCTACATCAACAGCTGGACAACAAGGCGTGAGCACATCGTATCAAGTGGTATCAAGACCAACGTCTGGACAATCAAAGTGATCATCAACTAGTATCCAGACCAACAACTGGAACAAGAGCTGATCCAAGGTCACATATGGAAGATAAATCACAACAGCTGGTATCAGACACCCAAGTCAACAACGATCAACATCAATTGGCGTCAGCTGATCCAGCAGTTGCAAACCAGCCAGCGACACAGGGGGAACAAGGAGCAAATCCAATTGGACTTGATCTCCGGTGGAATAAAAATCATCCACCCGAGCAAGTCATAGGTAATTTCGAATCTCATGTTTGCACACGAGGCCAGTTATTGCATGATCATTTTGATTCAGAATTCAAATCTCATATAGAACCCAAGCAGATAGAAGAAGCCTTAGCAGACCCCAGCTGGATAGACGCAATGCAGGAAGAACTTAATCAATTTAAGCATAATAATGTATGGAAACTTGTACCTAGACCTTCTAATCATTCAGTTATAGGAACTCGATGGGTCTTTAGGAATAAACTGAATGAAGATGGCATAGTTACCTTAGCATGTTTTAGCTTATGCTGCATTCAAAGATTTTAAAGTCTTTCAGATGGATGTTAAGAGTGCATTTTCAAATGGCATTTTAACAGAGGAAGTGTATGTTGCACAACCTCCTGGATTCGTAAATCATACACATCCAGATTATGTTTATAAACTGGATAAAGCTCTATATGGGTTGAAGAAAGCACCCAGAGCTTGGTATGATACACTATCAAAATTTCTTATTGAGCATGATTTCACGATAGGCACAGTAGATAAGACATTGTTTAAATTTGTTAAATCTGATCATGTCTTACTAGTTCAAATATATGTCGATAATATCATTTTTGGGTCAACTAACCCCAAATTGTACCAGAAGTTTTCTAAGCTTATGCAGGATAAATTTGAGATGAGCATGATCGGTGAGCTAACATTCTTTCTGGGCTTACAAGTTGGACAGCTGGAAAATGGAATTTTCATCAATCAAGCTAAATATACGAAAGAATTACTGAAGAAATTTGGCATGGACAACTGCTCAGCAGCAGCAACCGCAATGAGCTCATCAATTAAACTGGATAAAGATGAAGCTTGAACTGCCATAGAGGTATCAATTTATCGTGGTATTATAGTCTCTTTGCTATACTTAACTGCTAGCAGACCAGACATCATGTTTTCTGTCTGTATGTGTGCTAGATTCCAAGCAGAGCCAAAGCAATCACATTAGATAGCTGTGAAGAGAATTTTAAAATATCTTAAGGGTACTTCCAACGTGGGTCTTTGGTATCCCAAAGACTCAGGCTTTCAACTAATTGGTTATAGTGATGCAGATTATGCAGGATGCAGGATTGATCGCAGGAGCATTAACGGTACTTGTCAATTTTTAGGAGATCGACTGATTTCCTGGCTTAGTAAGAAGCAGACGTCCATCACAACGTCAACAGCTGAAGCGGAGTATCTTGCAGCTGGTAGTTGCTGTGCTCAAATCCTCTGGATACAACATCAGCTGAAGGACTATGGAGTTGATGCTTCTGAAGCGCCTATTCTCTGCGACAACACCAGTGCGATAGCGATCACCCAGAATCCTGTGCTGCATTCAAGAACAAAGCACATCGACATCAGGCATCACTTTATCAGGGATCATGTGCTAAATAAAGACGTCCGGTTGGAGTATGTGTCGACTGAGCAGCAAGTTGCTGACATCTTCACAAAGCCTCTACCAGATGCTAAGTTTTCTTATTTTAGAAACATATTAGGTCTCCTTGAACTGCCTTGATTGTCTGTGAGCTAATGCATTTTTCAGGTTGTCAGTTGTTTCTTAAATCAGATGTAAGTCTTTGGTTCAGGGGGAACGCTAAGACTCTCAACTGAGGCAAGAACATTGCGTTGGAAGATATCAGTCGTAGGGGGAACCAGGAGCTGAATTGTTAAGCGCAACGTCAGCTGAATATGTTACGACTGGACACACTCAGTTGTTACATATACACAGCTGATGCTTATTTGTAATCAGCTCCTGCCACCTCTCAGCGATACATTAAATCAGCAGTGATGTTAGTACAATCGTTTTACTAGCTGTGGCAATATCAAATTGGCGCGCGTTTTTTTTAATTTATTTTTTATATATTTTACGATTAAAATATTTTGAAAAATTTTACACTGTACGAGTAAAATATTTTGAAAATCTTTTCAAAATCATTCCAAAATTGGACGCGCCGTCGGATGATTGACACGTGGTTGTCATCATTCAAATTGTCACATCTACATCGTTTCACTTTCTCTTGTCGTTTACTCTTCCATACATATTTACGACATTTCTCTTTCGCTAACACTTACCTTGCAAATTACTATCGTGTATTCCTGTGCTCGTGTTCTCTACGTATTTCTCTTGCAAATTTCTTTTAGGCATTCTCAGTTACCTACCTATCAGAAATGGCTTCCTCACTGTTTGTCAACACCGTTCACATTTGCTTCGATTCTGTCCTTGCCATGGACAACCTGGGGATGGTGGCTATGTTTGAATCTCTTGTGGCTTGAAGGGCTTTCTTGGTTGCCCTGCCGTGCTTCACGAAGCTGCTTTGCTGGAGTTCTTTGAAAATGGTTTGGTTAGGGATGGCTTGGTTGTTAGTACTGTGAATGGCGTGTCAGTGGAGATATCTGAACAACTGCTGGCAGAAATGTTTGAGCTTCCAGTTGAGGGTTTATCAGATTTTTCGGAGATATCTAAGGATTTAGTGGTTGATGCAAGGAGCATCATTTCTTTGACCGGTGAACCAGTGAGTATGTCTGGGAAGAAGAAGAAAATGAAAATAGAGTTTCGTCTTCTATGTGATATAATGGCGAAGACGATATCCGTAAAGGCAGGATCCTTCGATGCAATCACATAAGAAAAATTTCTGATGATTGCAGGAATCACCTGTGGAGTGCAGGTTAACTGGAACAAGATATTGTTCAATATTCTGAAGGATATGGTTACTGCTTAAACAAGGCAAGCCAGGGGCTATGCCATTCAAATTAGTCTTCTGCTGCAGAAATTTCCGAACTTGGAACTGGGAGAATCCATAGAGTTTCCCTCTTCAAAGATTCTTACCGAGAAGACTGTGCATCGCTATATCATTCTAATGAGAAAGTTGGTGGCGAGGACGTGACGGATGCTCCAAGGGTGAAGAGAACACCCGTAAAAAGGGCTGTTCTAAGAAGAGATCAGCTGTTGTCGATACTGAAGCGGCACCAATCGTGAAGAAGAAGAGGACTACACAAAGCAAGCCAGTGTCCTCAAAAGACACTTTGGTTACTCGGCCTGTTGAAGCAGTGCCTCTTCAAATGATTGCGCCAACTAGTGCTACTCTAACAGAGCAACTTCCAGTGCCAAAACGACCAACCCAAAAGAGACAGAGGAGGTTGATACTCGGCTCTGATGATGAAATTGTTGATAGTGAGCCAGTTGTTGCGGGTGTTGAAGGAAAGCAGGCAGAGACAGAACCTGGCAGTGTTACTGTTGAAACAATTGTTGAAAGTGTTGCTGAACCAGTTTCTGAGCCAGCAGTGGCTGAAGTTGTCAATGAAGGACCTTCCACTATTGATGATGTGGACGATATTATTCAGCAGGTTTTGACAGACTGCTCAAATTGGAGCGGACAAGGAAGAAATTGTTGGTGGTGGTGAGACTGTCAGTGGCTCAGCTGTTGGGAGTCAGGAAGTGGACAAAGTTGATGAGTTTGAACAATGGTTAAATTTGTCTTATGAGGAATTTCATGCTAGACAGGCAGATAGACCAGTTGAGACAGCAAGAGATACAGAGGATGAAATGGACTCAGATATGGGAAATCAGGTGTTGCCAGTTGTTGGGGGAACAGATGTTCTTGGAACAAATGTTGGTGTGCAGACAGAGGCCAGTCCTGATGAGCATCTTGTGAAGGAATCGATGGAAGCAATTGAGGAGAAGCTGGTATCCGTAGATGAGGCGATGTCACTAGAAGACATTTTGATGTCAATTCCAGTAGAGGTTCGATTGCCCTCTGCTGGTGTGGAAGTTACGAAGATTTCTTTGGGAAAAAGTATCAAAATCCCTGGAGTCGATGAAAGGACCTGGTACATGGCCAGTCTTCCACAGATTCCGGTGGATGATAAGGGGAAGAAGCCTCTTCTGGAGAAAGACCCAGTTAAGGGTAATCCGGTGAAGGAACAATTTTTGCTGATAGTCGCAGATATTGATCTGCTCGTACAGTTACGAGAGAAGATTATAGATGAGGTGGCTAAATTCTTTTATTCTTTCAGTATTAAGAGGTTATCAAATCTAAAAATAGATGATTCTTATTATGCTAAGGAGGAACTTGTGTTGTCGTGGGCTGAAGCAGAGTCGACGGGAGTAGCCCTTCAACGGAGAATGTATATACTGATGAAATACAGAGAACTGTTGATAAGGAAATTTTTGAAGGCTAGAAAGATAAATTTTTCCCCCGGTGATGGGTCCTCTACCACCGAACTCAAAATTCTGGATTGGTTATCAGACTTACATTTGTTTGTTTTGGAAGAATTGAAGGAACAGTCGCTAGTACACGGTCTTCGTTGGGACAAGACGTGTTGTTCCAAAATTTTTGAAGGAAGAAATCGTGATTGTGGCGCAGTCATTGCCCGATCAAACACCAACACAAAATCTTCCTGCTGGATAAGAACAATTTTGCGGGTTGATGGAACTTGGGTTATTGAACCCTGCGCTGAATACTGGAAACCAATACCAAGAGGAGTTACATCCAGTATGGTTATTATCCCCTCCCGGCTTTCATATGTCGACACTCTCCCTCCCATGAGCGAATTCTTCAAGCTACTGAAAAAGAGGTGGGGAGATGTATGTATCGAAGTTGCCAAATTCTTTGCCTCTGGGAAATTGCTACCAGTGGGTTCAGTTAATTTTTTCCGTTCTCTTGCGATTGTTGAACCAGTCTCCAGTTTTGTCTCTCGACAGCCGACAGTATTTTCTTTGCGGTTATCTCAGTTTTGCATACAGCTTATTCAATGGTTTGAGTGCAGCTGACATTAGCAGATTTGTTTCGACTATTGCAATGGACAGAACGGTTTTGAGAAATGTACATATCGCTCAGAATTCAGTTTCAGTTGCTCCCAGTGTACAGTTGATAGACGAGCGTCCTTCCTCCGCATCCACTTCAGAAGACTCTTCAATGCATTTAGATGAAACTGATACAGTTGCTACCTCACCTTTTCTACCAACCGTCTCTACAGAAGTCCAAGATGTTCTTGCTCAGTTACGTGCTTCTGTTGCACATATTCAGGTTGAACTACTCGGCATAAAGATGATGTGGATAAAATCAGAGAAACAATTTCATTGCACATCCACGACCTCAAGAGGAAGCTTACAGAACGATTTGATGCCCACGACAGGACTTACAGGGTTCTTTTCAACAATGTTCATCATGATATGCGAGATCATAAGAACCTCCTGTCGCTGGACCTTAAAATGTATCAACAGAAGGTTAGAAATCAAGTTGGTGCTGCTGCTCTTGATGTGGTTGATGTTAGGAGGGTGGTGAAAGAGCTGGACGCCAAAGTGGCTGCTGTGGACACAGGCTTGGATGATGTTCGCAAGGATGTTGAGGCCACCAAGGAGGCTATCTCCCACCAAATTCTGGACTTTCGTGCACAGGAACAAGAAAATTTCAATATTCTTATCGCCCAGCTGAGCGAACTTGTGGCTTATGTTAATCGGGGCGGTAATGACAAAAAGGGGGAAGATAGCAGCAGTCGAGGTCCTCAGCCGCCTCCGGATGATCATGGCAGGCCTGGTCAAGGCAGTGCCAGCAGAGGTAGTGGATCTGGTGGTGATGGAAGGAGAAGAGGTGATAGTGACAGATCCTCAAAATTTAGACGCAGTGGAGAATCGCCACCACGTAATATAAGATATGGACCGTACCCACCAAGTGGTATTCAAAAGAAATCGGCTCCATGGTCGCTTTATGGTGAAAAAGAGTTTTAGGAGTTAGTTTTGTTTTCTTGTACAAATCCTATGTACAATTCTTCAGTTAATGAAAGTTTGAATTTCAGCAGACCTTGTGCAATTTATTTTTGCTCAATTATATATCTCGGCTGCTAAGTTTTGTCATCACCAAAAAGGGGGAAATTTTTAAGATAAAATTTATTTGTTTTGGTGATAACAAAACAATACAAGTCACTACTAGACAATCAGCCGATGCAGTTAACAACTTCGCATGTTCAGATGCTAGTACTCAGTTATTGGATCGTTATTCAGATTTCAGTTTTTACAGACCTTGTGCAATTTATTTTTGCTCAATTATATATCTCGGCTGCTAAGTTTTGTCATCACCAAAAAGGGGGAAATTTTTAAGATAAAATTTATTTGTTTTGGTGATAACAAAACAATACAAGTCACTACTAGACAATCAGCCGATGCAGTTAACAACTTCGCATGTTCAGATGCTAGTACTCAGTTATTGGATCGTTATTCAGATTTCAGTTTTTAAGTAGAAGAAGTCAGAAAATTGGTGTGATTATTTCAGTTGTTAGATATCAGATCTCGGTATTCGGGGATATTTCAGAAGTTAAGTTGAAGCTATCAGTTGATGGGTTACTTATTTCAGTGGTTGAATTTGTACGAGCTATAAGTTTCTGGTATCGGGTTTTTATGACAGTAGTAAGAGCAATTCAGACACTATCGATGGTTACGCAATCAGTCTTTGGTATTCAATCAGTCGTTGGGTTCTTATGACAGAAGTATATTGCAATCAGCAGTTGGATATTCGATTCAGTAGTCAACGTATTTCAGTTGTTGAATATTCATGTCAGTATTTGACTAAAATGTTTCTGATTCAGTCGTAATTGTCGTTGGTATAATCAGTAGTTGATATTTCAGTCATTGGTTAGTAATCAGCAGTTGGTATAATCAGTCATTGGTTAGTAATCAGCAGTTGGTAAAATCAGTCATTGGTTAGTAATCAGCAGTTGGTAGAATCAGTCGTTGGTTGTTACGATCAGTAGTTGGGTATTTTCTTTCAGAAGGAAGTATATTCAGTCGATGGTGTTATCATCCGTAACCATTTTGATGATATCTAAACTACGTCGTTTGAATAAGTTGAAACGACAACGTTTGGTATATGCGCTCATCCAGTCATTGGTTAGGTGCTGGTTTTAAGTGTTTAAAGAACCCAGTCATTGCAAACACTTTCAAGCATATTTCAGCTGCAACTTCCTTAACAACGATGAGAGAAATCAATGGAGTACATTCAGGTGCAACCGCAAATCGATTCAAACATAATCACAGTTCAAATTGGAGCAAATCAATGGTGAAGATTGAATCGTACATATGCCTGGAATTAAGGAGACAAAATCGGTACTATTTTGGGCAAATAGTACGCGATATACAGAGGTCGTTATTGCACAAATATGGAAAACGACAATCTGGTTCTGACGATGTGCAATTTACCTTGTAGAGGAGCAGAGATTACGGTTGCTTGGCTATCAAATTTCAAAAGGGATTTTGTTCTGTTAGGATAAAATTTATTAGTTTGGTGATAACAAAATAAAACTAATTGCTACTGGAAAGTCAGCCGTTGCAATTTTACAGAAGATTATTATCATTCGATAGTTGATTTCAGCAGGATGTTTATTCAGAGGAAATCAGCAGATGGTTAGAAATCAGCAAGTGAATTCTTCCAGGGTAATCAGCAGGCAGCATTTGAAAGATAGCGTGTTTTGTTAAGGATTGCAAAACGACAGCGTTTGTTTAAGACAAAACGACAGCGTTTGTTTAAGATGAAACGACGGCGTTTTGGTCTAAAGGTAAAATTCATCCGTTGGTGCTTGCGTATATACGCTGGTATTTCAGCAGATACATCTTTTCAGAAGAATCAGCAGATAGCTACAGTAGTTCGATTAACCAGTCGATGGTACTTAATGTTAGCGGTAGTTAAACAATGTCATTTGGATAAGTGGATACGACAGCGTTTTGCCTTCGCGCTAAAATTCAGTCGATGATTTTGCGATGGTAAAACCAGCAGGTACATCTCTTAAGGGAAACAAGCAGGTAGCTACAGTGATCTTGGAACAGCCGATACTTTTTGAAGTGAAATATTTCAAGCGATCAACTGATGCATATTATCAGGCGATGAAGTAATCAGCCGATGTATTTTTTCAATTGTTCAAGTCATCAGCTATTGTGAAAATCAATGGATCGATTCAAACGTTCATATCAGAAGAAATCAAGGGCGAAGATTGAATCGTACATGTGCCATTAATTGAGGGAACAGTATCAGTACTATTCTTGGTAAATAGTACACTATCTCAGAGAGCGGTTTACGGCGTTTGCACAAATATGGAACAACGCCAAATTTGCTATGACATTGTGCGACTTGCCTCTTAGTGGAGCAGGAATTACGGTGTACAAATTTGACAGAAATTCAAACGGGATTTATTTCCTTTGGAGAATTTAATAACCGTTGAGAACGAAGACTATCAATAGCAGAAGCTGGAATGAAGAAAAAAATCCTTCATTCTTATTATCTTGCGGTCACGCTGTCGAAATACATTCTCAGAGCTTCCCTTGCATTTTGAAGTTATATTCACGAAGCTCAAAGACTTGAAGAATACAACCTTAGTTATTCACTGAAATACCTTCAAGTCATCCTCTGGTTCAACCCTTGAATTGTGTTTCTTTGTTTAAGAAACCAGAGGA
>KQ987795.1:12831-24055 GCA_001598015.1 Dorcoceras hygrometricum
CATGTTTCATTGGTATGGAACATTGTGATGTTCTGAGCATGCAGATGGATAGTGACCTTGTGATCTATCGAACTACCCTCGTTCGGACTTTCCAAGTGGTTACCATTTGTCGAGTGGATAAGTCCGAGGTCTTGGTTGTACTGATTAGTCCTCACTACTCGAAACGTCATTGAGGCTCTACATGATAAGCATCTCACTTTGACCCGTTTGCCTACTCACTTGGGGTCATTAGGCGGCGGGATTGTATGAGGTCCTGATACATGTAGGAGTCGATGCTTCGTTGTCGAGTATTCACCGCTCGCTTACATGCGTGGATATCCTATGCTATCTGAGGAGATAATAGTGTATAAATCTCTGGCCAGAGTACTAGAAGTGTTTTAGATAAATGGGTTTACCTAGTAACACTCACGATGTCACTATTCGATCTCCAAGATGTATGCATAGCTATCGGATCTCTAGCGACTCTCGATTTACCAATGGTCGTTGATCTGATCGGGATATATGTGTTGAAAGGACCGTACTGTATGCTAACCACGACCAACTGGTTCTTGCAGGCACTATCAGTGATACCTAGGGGATCATGACGCGATGTTGCTAGGCGCTTTACCATGATCCGTTGGGCAAGTCCGAAATTGTGATTTCGGAGCCACAATGGTTGTGGGCCCACGGCTAGCTGTATCCCTGAACCATTGAGGGTCACACAAGCACTGGATTCGTGATTCCCGCACGGAAACTGAGCTCAATGTGTTGAGCATACGAAGAGGATTTTAGGAAGTGCGACTTTCTAAAAGTCAACAGGGGTCAAATTGCGATTTCCCGCTGTTGAGGGGCAAAACTGTCATTTTGGACTAGGTATCTGAAAAATTGTTTTTCACGTCATAACATTCAGTTTTGGAAACTGATTCGATCTGTCCGATCTGATCGTCGATCGGAGTTATGATGAAACCGTGGTGATTTAAATGAACCGAATGTTCATATATGGACTTGGGCCTGACCCAAGTCCAATGGGCCGGTTCAAGCCCATGTATACATATTATATGTTAATATTGTATTAGGGCTTAATCACTTGTATCATTACACACAACCCTAGCCTCCAAAAACCTAAGTCTCGGCCTCCCCTCTCCACCACCTCACGCACGCCGCCGGCCTCCGCCCTCCACCGCCGATCTCCGCCGCCCGCCGTCGTGCAATCGGACTTGTTTCGATCAGTTTTTTGAGGTGATTCCGTCCGTGGCAAAATCCATCAGCTTTCTAGTGTAGGCTGATTGGAGGAAGATCTTTTCAGGTCGTGGACCTGATTGGAGGATCTACCGCCGCCTACCGACAAGAGTCAGATTTTCCCTGTGAAATCTGGTTGGAGCCAGGCGCCTAGACGCCAGCCAGGTGACTAATCTATGAACACCCTATGTATGTTTGTAGATTTATTTTGATGTATTGAACAATTTCCGGGCCAATTTTGTTTTCCGCTGCGCCCTCGGGAAGTGGGATCCGGATCCGCCACCGTATGCCAACATTGGTCAATATTTTGGTGTTGACTACTGAATTGTAGCGCTATCAGCTGTTGCGTTGTGAGAAATTGTTCCAGCTGCTGGTTTGAGGAACCAGTCTTGGGAGCAACACGACGTCGTTTTGATAAGTTGAAACGCAGCGTTTTGAGTGTAACGCTTTTGTCCAGCTGTTGGCAGCAAAGATGATGTGTCCCTTTACGTCGTCTGGATTTATTTCGTGAGACCAGTCGTTGGTTGTTTTGCAAGGAATCTGTTGTCGGCTGCTGTAGCGACGCGGTGTCGTTTTGATTAGTTGATGCGGCGTTGTTTTGATGTTCTTTTGAGAATGCAACGTCTGATGGTTGCTGCTGGTTTCGTTGAGAGGAAGAACTGATATATGTTGTGAGCAACGGCTGGTGTCTATTGTAAGATACCTACTGTTTTGATGTCTGCTGATTTTGGTGAGCAGCAGATGGTGGATTGAGATATATATAGATAAGTGTTGATCGACACTTAGAATTAATCGGAACCCGATATTTCTTATCTCCAATTTCAAACCCTCGTTCTAGCTACTGTTCACCCGAACGTTTCTTCCCTAGATTTCTGTTGATTCCGGCCTTTGTTTTCGATGATTTTGGTGGCGCTGGGTTCCTTGTGAGTTGCTCTTCCGATTGTTACCCAGTTGAGGCTGTCGAACGACCTTGGAGAGGATCGCGAAGTTGCTGGTTTCTTCGTACAGTGGAATTTGATAGTTATTCCGTTGGTTTCAGCTTCTGGGTAAGGAATTCCTACTGTTCTAAGCTTACTATGGACTATTAGTACTTTGTTTAGAGGTAGAACCGGAGTTAGGTTCTGGACCGTAGGAAATGTTGAGATTTGAATTAGACATGAGTTATTGATTGAATTTCCTTAACAGATTTGAGGATTCTAGGTGCATCCTGCCGTGAATTGCCGTAGCAGGAGGAAGCTGACTTGCTTCGGTTTTGTTGCCGTGCCTCGATTAATCTGTTGAGGTAGAAATCAGTAGTTGGAGGTACGAATTGAGTGACCTTTAAAGCTTTGAGCTTGGACATGGCTATATTTCGTGTTGTAAAATCTGCTTGCATTGATGGATGCATTTACGTGGAACAGACTGATGAATTATATGATTATGTTCTGTTTTCACGTATGAATTATTGTATGCATTGATATTGATTATTGATTGGAATTCATGCATACATATTGAGCCTGACAGATTGATTGATGACCTGATTGAGAGCCACGTTGTGACTGGGCGACTGATGTGGTGTGCCTGAAAAGTCCAACGCTATCATCGGAGTGGTGAGCGACTGACTTGTCGTTTCGGAATACCACCGAGCAGTGATGGCTGACGGGCCGGAATATCACGGACCGATGATTTCCCCAGTTTATTTACCGTGCGTGGTATAGAGGCTCGACTGAGATGATTTTCCAGTTGATACACTGGTCTAGCTATCCGATCCTTGATATCCCTCATGCATTTCATAGCATCGATTATAGCATGTGCATGATTAGCTGTTTTTGATAGCTCTTCGTACTGAGCTTGATCTCGTATTTATTTTCCTGCTTTTGTGTTGTTTGGGTCTGTGTTACCCATTTGCAGGATCTTCAGGTAACCAAGCTGGACAGAGTGGAGCACCAGCTGGTCGATCCCCGTTCCTTTGAGTCCCAGTTATATTATGATATGTATTGAACCGGGGGATGCCCCGTGTTTTTATGTATTGGGGATCTATACTTGATTTGATTATTGATGTTACCTGTTGTGTTTGAGTTTGAGTTAACTCGTATTTTGAGTATTGATATTTTGAATGTATGTTTTGAGTTCAGGCCCATATTCTTCGAAAAAAATTTTAAGCCATGTTTTACGCTTCCGTGATTATATGCTTACTTGTGCTCTAATCTTGTGAGATTAGCACGGGGCCTGACATCATAACTTTGCTTTAAAGATTAAAGATTTTCGAAATCAAGGCCTCCTCATATTTTTAAAATGCGAAAAACGGGTTCCCCTCCAAACTAATTATAAAAACTCCAATTTTCAGAAATTGTTTCTTATAATAAAGTAGATTCATTCTTAATAATCTAATAACTTAAAAATCTCAAATTATTTTCATTCCGATCGACCCTAATCTCGTCCACACGTCCGTAACTCAAACAGGCTGAAAAACAAGTTATGCACACCATGCAGCATAAAATCATAAATAAATCATAAAAAATGGCATGTAATCATCTAAAAAATATTTTCCCCCTAGTCATGCACTCATTTATACGTAGTCAGGAATTTCTAGGCGTTACAATCCCCCCCCCCCCTTATAGGAATTTCGTCCCTGAAATTGAGTACGTACCAAATAACTCCGGGTAGCGCGTCCGCATATCGGCCTCAGTCTCCCAGGTAGCTTCATTCTCCGAGTGATTCTGCCACTGGACCTTGACCATCGGAATACTCCGTGCTCTCAGCCTGCGCTCCTCCCAAGCTAGAATCTGCACTACTCGCTCCTCAAAAGATAAATCTGGTGCCAACTGGAGCGGCTCGAAATCTAACACATGAGACGGATTTGGAACATACTTCCGTAGCATCGAGATATGGAAGACATTATGTACCACTGACAAGCTGGGTGATAACGCTACACGGTAAGCCAAAATACCAACCCTCTCCAAGATCTCGAATGGCCCAATAAACCTCGGGCTGAGCTTGCCTATCCGGCCAAAGCGCATCACGCCTTCATGGGCGATATCCTCACAAACACATGATCTCCCACATCTAGATCCAGATCTCGTCGTCTCTGATCGGCATAACTCTTCTGACGACTCTGGACTATGCTCATCCTATCCCGAATCCTCGTCACAATATCCGCCGTCTGCTGCACTAACTCCGGCCCAGTAAACACTCTCTCACCAACCTCGTCCCAGTGCACGGGAGATCTACATCTCCTCCCATACAGCGCCTCATACGGATCCATCCCAATCGATGCCTGAAAGCTTTTGTTGTATGTGAACTCTACCAGGGGCATCGATTTCAATCACACAAGCTCTCAGCAAATCCTCCAAAATCTGGATGACCCTCTCTGACTGACCATCTGTCTGCGGATGAAAAGCTGTACTGAATGACAATCTGGTCCATAAGGCGGCATGTAGACTCCTCCAGAACGCAGACGTAAACCTAGTGTCTCTGTCCGACACTATCGAGACTGGTATGCCATGCAATCTAACAACCTCTCTGATGTAGAGCTCTGCGTACTGCGTCAGGGTGAAAGTAGTCTTCACCGGTAAGAAATGCGCTGACTTGGTGAGTCTGTCCACAATCACCCATATATTTGTGTACCCTCTGGGACACTTGGGCAATCCCACCACGAAATCCATCGTAGTATGCTCCCACTTCCACTCAGGAATAGGGAGTGGCTGCAACAACCTGCCGATCGCTGATGCTCTGCCTTGACCTGCTGACAAGTCAAGCACTCTGACACGAATCTCCCAATGTCATTCTTCATCCCTGGCCACCAGTACAATGTCTGTAAATCTCTATACATCTTCGTACTCCCCGGATGGATGGAGTACGTCGATGCATGAGCCTCAGATAAGATCTCGGCTCTCAAGTGTCCAGTACTCGGCACCCACATACGGTCTCTGAAACAGACTATCCCATCCTCCACGGTGTACAGACCTCTTCCTCTGTCCTCATCACGCTGCCTCCACTGTTGTAACTGCTCATCGGAGGCCTGCCCCACTCGAATCCGCTCTCTAAGAATCAGATGAATAGTGAGCGCTGCTAAACTCGGCGCACAACCTCCTGAATAGAACTCTAGGCCGAATCTCTGAATCTCAGCCTGTAGTGGCCTCTCAACTGACAAACACGCCACTATTGCAGTATTCCGGCTCAAATCGTCTGCCACTACATTAGCTTTACCCGGATGGTAGCTAATGTCACAGTCATAGTCCTTCACCAATTCTATCCATCTGCGCTGCCTCATGTTCAGCTCCTTCTGGGTGAAGAAGTACTTGCGGCTCTTGTGGTCGATGAATATCTGACACTTCTCGCCGTACAAATAGTGTCACCAAATCTTCAGCGCAAACACCACTACTGCAAGCTCCAAATCATGCGTCGGATAGTTCTGCTAATAACTCTTCAGCTGCCTCGACGCATAAGCAATAACCTTACCACCCTGCATCAGAACTGCATCCAAACCTCTCAGAGAAGCATCTGTATAAACCACAAACTCCTCGTGATCCACTGGCATAGCTAATACTGGTGCTGAAGTAAGGGCCTCCTTCAGCTGATCAAAGCTCCTCTGACACTCGGGACTCCACACATATTTTGCATTCTTCTTGGTCAGGGCTATCAAGGACACTGAAATAGATGAGAAGCCCTTGATAAACTTGCGATAATAACATGCCAAGCCCAAGAAACTGCGAATCTCTGCTGCATTCCTTAGAATCCTCTAGTTCTGCACTGCCTCCACCTTCTATGGGTCGACTGAAATCCCATCTCTCGATACAATGTGACCCAAGAATGCCACCTGCTCCAGCCAAAACTCGCACTTTCTGAACTTGGCATACAATATGTACTCCCTCAAAGTCCGCAAAGCCGTCTGCAAGTGCTGCCTATGCTACTCTAAGCTCCTCGAATAGACCAGAATATCGTCGATGAAAATGTTGGTCCGAAAATAGGATCAAAAGACCAGCAGCCGCGCATTTAAGATGAGTTAAAAGATTTTTGTGCGCTGCTATGGACAGAGCTGCAATAGCTCAATGTTCTTGAACAATAAATAACAACACGAAGAAGAGAGCACCGGAGACAGATCTGGTATGATTTAAAAATCATGCGGAAAATACCAGAACTGAATCCTAACATTTTAAAACAACTCAAACAGATTTATGTACAACATAAATCTGTTCGAGACTTGCAAGTGCTAGTGTGCTAACTGTATGCGATAATGCTAAGTGCTGAACTATTATGTGTGTATGCGTGCTAAAGTAAAGCGAATGCTGAATGAATAAAGAACACGATACTCAGCAGGTTTGTTTCTGGAAGTTCGGACCTCAATGTCCTACATCTCCCCTTCTTCCACCTCGGAAGGATCCACTAGAAGATTTGATCTTACAACTCGTGTACAGACCCAATCCCACAACCAGCAGCTGTGAGAACTCCTAGACTCCACAAATACACACCAGCCTCAACTGTGTGACTAACTACATACACATGAGTTTTACGTCATCGTGCTTGGACAGTAACTGTTTGAAACGTTTTGAGATTCATTCACCAAAGGATGTGAATGAATCTCTGTGTGTGAGATTTGATACAATGAAGCTCTCAATTCTCTGTTTTTCTCACACACTAGGGAAATGCTCGAACAAGCTAATCTAGACTCAGCAATCGACTCTCGTGAAAGCTCCTCTCTAATGGCGGTCGATTGCTTCGTCTTTCTTTTCATTTTTCCCTCTGCTGGTGCACTGTGCAATTTAGATATTTTCTGCGACAGCCTCACAGCGACCAACTTCCAGTCTTTTAGTCTTCAATGGCGCTTCTCGCATATATAGCCTCTACTCAAATTCAATCCGTTGGACACAAAATTCTTCCCGTTCAAATGTGTCTTGTAAAGTACCGACAGGGAATAGTACTTGTGTCCTTTTCTTTTGCAGGCTTCTTGTCATTTTCGCATTTGAATTGAGCTCAGCAGTTGAAATCCAGCTTTGATAACTCTTCGTAAATTGTCAACTGCTTCGCTGCTGATTCATCACTGCGACTGGATTCTTTGCGCCTGGATTTCCTGCGACTGGATACTGTAGCTCGCGACTGGTTGAGTCTCTACACTTCGCCTGCTTCTTCTTTTAATGCGTCTGGGTACCAAGTCGTTTGGATATGCAATAGCAGTGTAGCTCGCGACTGGATTTCCCAATGACTGGATGCGTAGCAACAGCTGGTTCATTATAGCTTACGCCTGGAAGTACTGTTGCTACCTGCTGGTTTCTCTTGAGAGAAGTACCTGCTAATTTTCCTCATCGCAAAGATCATCTGCTGAATCCTTAGCGCGAAGGCAAAACGCTGTCGTATCAACTTATGTAAACTTTCATCACAGCTGATTCCATATCTTGCGCATCTTCTCAACTGCTGATTACTCCTGCTGATCACTGTAGCTTCCTGCTGAATGATTACGTCACTGCTGATGTCATCTACGCTTAGCGCTCCAGTTGATCTTTATCGTTCCAGCTCAAGCTTGCGACTCTTCTTAGCTTCTTGAATAGCGACTGTCAACAGATTCGTCAACAGTACTTATAATCGCGATTGCTAACAGATTCGTTAACAGTAACTTGCGCCTGGAATCTTCTTCTTCGATCTAATTCCCCAGCAGACTTCTCAACCAGCTAGTTCATCTTTACTCTTTAGCGCTTGCAGCTGGTTGTCATCGTTCCAGCTGATTTATTGTGCTCCATCTGGTTCAACTTGGCCTCCGCCTGATTACGAACAGCTGATTCAACTTTGGACGTCTCCATTGCTAATCCAACTGCCGATTCCATGAACACCAAACCAACTGCTGAATCTGCTGATTCTTTATATTGTGAACCATCGGCTGGACAGATTCTTCGACTGTTCATCATCTTCTTCGATAGCTAGAATCTGTACACTCAAGTAGAATTGTTAGAAACACAATAACAGGTTTTGTGTAATTCAAAACTTAATTAGGATCTGTCAAAACAGATCCATCAATCTCTCCCTTTTTGATTTACACAAAACCTCAAATCAACGATGCATGTTCTAACAATTCTCTCCCTTTTTGTGGGAATCAAAAAGAGATCGAACTGCTGGTCTTCCCATATTTAAAACAAGACTCTCCCTACACTGTTACAATAAAAACAACGTAACAGCAGGAGTTTTAATTTTGAAAAACAAAACAGCATTTGGGAAGCACCGTATGCAAAAGCTATATGATTTTCAAAAGCGAAACTGATGCATAACTCAAAATTATAAAAGACAGTGACGCCACTCTCCCTGTCTTTTATAACATGAGCTCAAATCATTTAAAAACAAAAATTTTGCATCAGTTGGAAATCCGCAAAACAGAACATTTTAAAACAAAACAGGGCATCGAAATATTGTTTCAAATGAACACATGCTATTGAGTTACTTAAATATATGAAGAACCAGTACAGATAAAAGCTCAGATTTTTCCTTCTTCTATCTCGCCCCATGTGCTTGTCACTGAGCCTCGCTCCAAGTGATCTTACAGCACAACGAAAATAGAAGCTTGGAATCTGCCCGAGACTCGCGCATCCCGACAGTTCATCAAGCGAAAAACCGGTTCTATATTAAAACAACATCTGATTGTTTCAAATGAACACATGCTATTGAGTTACTTAAATATATGAAGAACCAGTACAGATAAAAGCTCAGATTTTTTCCTTCTTCTATCTCGCCCCATGTGCTTGTCACTGAGCCTCGCTCCAAGTGATCTTACAGCACAACGAAAATAGAAGCTTGGAATCTGCCCGAGACTCGCGCATCCCGACAGTTCATCAAGCGAAAAACCGGTTCTATATTAAAACAACATCTGGCCTTCATAAAATAAGTTACTCAAAACAATTAAAAACATTAAAAACATAGCACATGTGCTTTAAAATCAGTGCTCGTTCAAGAACAACCTGCTCTGATACCAATTGTTGGTCCGAAAATAGGATCAAAAGACCAGCAGCCGCGCATTTAAGATGAGTTAAAAGATTTTTGCACGCTGCTATGGACGGAGCTACAATAGCTCAATGTTCTTGAACAATAAATAACAACACGAAGAAGAGAGCACCGGAGACAGATCTGGTATGATTTAAAAATCATGCGGAAAATACCAGAACTGAATCCTAACATTTTAAAACAACTCAAACATATTTATGTACAACATAAATCTATTCGAGACTTGCAAGTGCTAGTGTGCTAACTGTATGTGAGAATGCTAAGTGCTGAACTGTTATGTGTGTATGCGTGCTAAAGTAAAGCGAATGCTGAATGAATAAAGAACACGATACTCAGCAGGTTTGTTTCTGGAAGTTCGGACCTCAATGTCCTACATCTCCCCTTCTTCCACCTCGGAAGGATCCACTAGAAGATTTGATCTTACAACTCGTGTACAGACCCAATCCCACAACCAGCAGCTGTGAGAACTCCTAGACTCCACAAATGCACACCAGCCTCAACTGTGTGACTAACTACATACACATGAGTTTTACATCATCGTTCTTGGACGGTAACTGTTTGAAACGTTTTGAGATTCATTCACCAAAGGATGTGAATGAATCTCTGTGTGTGAGATTTGATACAATGAAGCTCTCAATTCTCTGTTTTTCTCAGACACTAGGGAAATGCTCTAACAAGCTAATCTAGACTCAGCAATCGACTCTCGTGAAAGCTCCTCTCTAATGGCGGTCGATTGCTTTGTCTTTCTTTTCATTTTTCCCTTTGCTGGTGCACTGTGCAATTTAGATATTGTTGGTCCATGTTAAATTAGGATCAAAAGATCAGCAGCTGCGCTTTTGTTAAAATACTTTAAAATTTTGCGCTGCTGATACTCTGGAGCTGCAATAGCTCGTTGTTCTTGAACACTTAAAATAAACACGAAGAGCACCGGAGACAGATCTGGTATGATTTAAAAATCATGCGGAAATTACCAGAACAGAATCCTATATTTTAAAACAACTCAAACAGATTTATGTACAACATAAATCTGTTCGAGACTTGTGTGCTTGTGTGCTGCTGTATGCAATGCAATGCTAGAATGCTAAGTGCTGAATTCTGTTTATACGTATGCTAAAATATAAACAAGTGCTGAACTGTAAACGTGCAATGCTAAAGTAAATGCTTGCTGAATGAATAAAGAACACGATACAGTACACAGCATATTTGTTTCTGGAAGTTCGGTCCTCAATGTCCTACATCTCCCCTTCTTCCACCTCGGAAGGATCCACTACTAGAAGATTTGATCTTACAACTTGTGTACAGACCCAATCCCACAACCATCAGCTGTGAGAACTCCTAGACTCCACAAATGCACAACAGCCGCAACTGTGTGACTGACTACATACACATGAGTTTTACGTCATCGTGCTTGGACGGGAACTGATACAAGATTTCGAGATTCATTCACAAATCGATGTGAATGAATCTCGGTGTGTGAGATTGATATAATGTAGCTCTCAAACTCTCTGTTTTTCTCACACACTAGGGAAATGCTCTAACAAGCTAATCTAGACTCATCAATCAACTCTCGTGAAAGCTCCTCTCTAATGGCGGTCGATTGCTTCGTCTATCTTTTCATTTTTCCCTCTGTTGGTGCACTGTATATTCAATGTATTTCTGCCACAGTATTGTAGTTGCACCAACGTCTCGAACAACCGAACTCCCGAACTCTCCTTCAATGGAGCTTCTCGAATATATAGCCTCTGTTTGAAATATGGCCGTTAGATAGATTCCAAATCAGTTCAGCGCTTGATAAGGCTAATTTGTCTTCTTTCCATATGCGTGCAAACATCCTCTATATATTGTACTGTTTCTCAGAATAGTACAAAACTTGTTCCCTTGAATTGAGGCAATATGCACGACTAAATCTCAGCCATTGATCCTTTCCATCTTGAGCGTTGATTGCTTGAAACGGCTGAATATTCTTCAACAGATTGTTCAACAGCTGTTCGCTCAGCTGTTGTTTATTCTTTGTCACAACACTTCGCGCAACAGCTGTTTCTTT
>KQ987795.1:44220-56603 GCA_001598015.1 Dorcoceras hygrometricum
AAAGTGCTCTGATGGTATGCGGAAATTATTTCAGCTGCTGATGCTTTGTGTTTCTTTGAGCTTATGTTATAAAAGACAGCGAGAGTGATGTCTTTGTCTTTATTAATTTGAGCTATCTGTTTATTCATCAGTTCCAGTTTTGTTTCGATCGCCTTTTTCAAAATCATAGCATATTGTTGCATTTGGTTCTTCCCAAAAATCTGTTTTTGTTTTTCAAAATTCATGTTGTCACGGTTTTTGGTGTGGCAGTGTAGGGAGAGCTTTATTTAAAATATTTCGGGAAGACCAGTTTTCTACCCTTTTTGATTCCCACAAAAAGGGAGAGAATTGTTAGATCATGCATTTGTTATTTGAGGTTTTGTGTAAATCAAAAAGGGAGAAATTGATGGGTCTGGATAACAGATCCAGATCTGTGTTTTGAATTACACAAAATCTGTTATTGTGTTACTAATGTTTCTACTTAGTGTACAGATGTTAGCTGGAAATACAACAAGAAAAGTATCGAAGAAGACTGTCATGAAGAAGAATTTGTCCAGTCGTGAGAAGCAAAGAGTTTATCAGTCGCAAGCTACAGTGATTCAGTCGCAAGCTACAGTGATTTAGTCGCAAGCTACAGTGAATCAGTCGCAAGCTACAGTGACTCAGTCGCAAGCTACAGTGAAATTAAAAGAGAACCAGCTGTTGCGCGTCAAGGAGAATCAGCCGTAGCGCTAAAACAAAGTTACACCAGCTGTTGCGTGTCAATGAAAATGAACCAGCTGCTGGAAGTTGATGTACCAGCTGCTAGAAGTTCATGAACCAGCTGCTGGAAGTTGATGTACCAGCTGCTGGAAGTTAATCAACCAGCTGCTGGAAGTTAATGAATCAGCTGTTGCAATAAATGTGAACCAGCTGTCGCGCGTCAAAGAAGATAAAACAGCTGCTGGAATAATTTAGTTGTGGGAGCAAACAGCTGCTGGAACGTAAAAAGCCAAATCAAAAGATGACAAAAGCCTGCAAAAGAAAGGACACAAGGACAACTCCCTGTCGGTACTTTACAGAACATATTTCAACGGAAAGAAAAGTGTGTCAAACGAATGAATTTGAACAGAGGCTATTTAAACAGCAAGATCAAATGAAGAAAAGGCTTGATCGATTCATGAGGGACGAAAAACAGAGAAATAACAGAGGGAAGAAAATAGAAGAACGAAGCAGTCGACCACCATTAGAGAGGAGCTTACAACGACGTCGACTGCTGAGTTCTAATCAGCTCTTTAGGAGCATTTTCCAGTGTGTGAGATTTATGCAGAAGGGATTTGAATCTACTCTAACGGCTATATCTTTGGAGAGAAGCTATATATACAAGATGATTTGAAGAAATCAATGACTTTGACACTGTGTGATTAATAAACAACAATCAGAAAAAGTAACGCATAGTGCAAAGAGGGAAGAAAAACAGGAAGATGAAAGCAGTCGACCATCATTAGAGAGGAGCTTATTGCAGTGTCGACTGCTGAGTCTTCATCAGCTTTTGTAGAGGAATTTTCCCAGTGTGTGAGATTTATTTTTTTGAGAGTTGAGCGATACACTGTAAAATCTCACACACACAGATTCACTCGCATATTTTGAGAGATGTGCGAAATTTATTAGCGAGTGAATCACAAACAAAAATCAGATCCCGTCCAAGCACGAAGACGTTAAACTCTGTGTCTGTAGTCTTTGAACAGAGACGTCAAACAAGTTCTGATTGAGACAGCCGAGGGCTGGTGGAGTCTAGGAGTTCTCGCAGCTGCTGACTGCGGGATCGGGTCTGTACATGAGGTGTAGATCAAATCTTCTAGTGGAACCTTCCTGAGGAAGGAAGAAGGGGAGATGTAGGATATTTATATCCTAACTTACATAAACAAACAGCAGTGTATTGTATTCTTTTATTTACAGTATTCCGCATACGCAATTTACATCAGCACGCACGCATACACAGTTATCACACACGCACAGTTAAACAGATTTCTAACAGAAATCTGTTTGCATCGTTTTAAAATATTAGGATTCATTTCTGGTGTTTTCCGCATGTTTTTATTAAATATCAGATCTGTCTCCGGTGTTCTGTTTAATGTTCAAGAACCCGAGGTATTGCACCTCACAATAGCAGCGCCAAAATATTTAACAAGTAGCAGCGCTGGCTATCTTCTTTATATTTAAGGATCAGATCTCTCGGTTTTGCGTTGATTAGTTTAATTCTCGGGCGAGATCTGATCCTTCGGTCCTATCAAGTTGTGACATATATGGATCCCGAGGTAAGGTCGGGTGAACCACACCGTCGTGTACGTTGGTTTATAGATTGATCAATCGACCATGGTCACACTTCAGGATACGACTCATACGTTTTTCATGTTATGCTTTGACATGCCTTATGTATGTATATGTTATGTATGATGTGAAATGTATGAAGCAATGTTTTAAGATCATTGCACGCATTCATGTTTTAACGTTATTTTACTACAAGTATGTGCTTGCATGCGATTTTATTAGTATGTACTTTGTTATGATACAAGATAGAGCATGCTGGGCCTCTAGGCTCACTAGGTTTAAATGGTGCAGGTGATGATCCTACCGTTGAGTACATCCCAACTGACGGTGAGGACATCTGAGCGCCTGCTGCAGCAGTACCCCGTGACCGCACTTATGTTTCTCTTTTATCATGATTCGTTTTTCAGATGTTGGCTTTAAAAATGTTTATTTTCAGCACTTCTACTCAGTTGGTTTTAAACTGTATGGATGTTTTAACGTTTTTAAATATTTCTTTATTTACATTTAAAGTATTGTTGAGAAAATGATTTAAAAACGTTTTAAAAGGGAACGAGTCGTACTTTCAGTTTACGTATTCCACAAATGTTTAAAAAAAATAAAAAAGTGTCTGGTTCGTTTCAATGCGACTTAGAAGTGAGAATTTGCGGACGCTACACTCTTACACGTAGTTGATCTACTCTCTTTGTCGTGCTATTCCGTTCCATAACTTTTGCTGAATGTCTTAGTTGTTTCAGTTGAGAACTAATCTAATATACTCTTGTACAACTGCTCTTGAACTAACTACACTTAATCTAACTGCGTTGTTTCTCGAGCTGTTCGATTCCAGTGCCACTTAGATTGTCTTAGATTCTATTTTGTCGAGCTTATTATTTTATTACCGCCCAACCTTAGCTTAAAATTATCTTAACAAACAGTATTGATACCCTTTGAAATTACAAAAATTCATAAAATTGTACAAATGTCATCACTAATAATTTATTGAAAAAATATATATTCCAAATTATTAATTATTTTGTTGAGACAACTTAAATTAGATTTTTATACATAGGATAAATTATGAAAAAATATTATTAATATATAAATAACGTATGATCGTAATATGTACACATGACTTATTGATTATAATTGTGTGTATTTAACATAAAATATATGACTTATTAATTATTATTATTATCTGCGAACAATTATTTTATCAAGTGTAAAAAAAGTAAAAATAAAATTTCTTTTGTGTAATTATTATTAGAAGAATTTTTTGAAATTTTCTAACTTCGAGTACATATAGATAACAAGTAAAAGTGTAATTATTTTTATTGTTTTGACTAGGGACATTTGGGTCATCTTCATATTTTATAGAAAAAAAAACATAAGAGAGATAAATAAAAATCATGTGTTATCAAATATGTATAATATAGGGGAGCTTTGCTGAAAACCTCCCACTTCTCTCTTTGTTAACAGTTTAGCCTTAAATGTACAATATGTTATATTATAAGAACGGATTTTAGCCTCGTAACATTTTTTAGTCGGTCGTTTATTGTGTGCCACATATGGCTACATTCACACTAAAGTTTCCTTCATTTATTTATTCTTCATCTAGTATCTTATGGTTTATTTATTTATCACAAAAACATTGAGACGATCGTATAAGTTATCTATGAATTGTTTATTATTTGGTGTTTCTCAACGAATGACAATCACAAAAGTTAAAATTTGGGATTTTGCATGGCCAAGGTTCACATTTTATGTATGTGGTGAGATCAGTTATACATTGCCACTTGTCCCACCCAATCCGCCTATATATGCCAAGTACAGTCCGGCAACCGATTGCCCACGCACAGCACACACACACTGAAACGTGCTACAGCGGCTCCTATTTCTGGTTTCCAGGCGCTCGTTCGTTGCGTCCTCCGTCGATTTTCAACGAAGAACAAAGATGTTTATCGATAGTTTTCACGTTGACAGCCCGAATGTCAAGTACTCCGATGGTGAGATTCATTCCGTGTACAACTACGAGACCACAGAGCTTGTTCACGAGAGCAGAAATGGCACTTATCAATGGATTGTGAAGCCCAAGACCGTGAAATACGAGTTTAAAATCGATGCCCGAGTCCCTAAACTGGGGTACTTTTCGTTAGTTATGGCGTGAGGTGTTGTTGTTGCGAGATTATGGCCCATGCATTTCGTTTTTCGTGTTTCCTTTCTTGGGTTTTTCTGATTCTTGTTCTGGGTTGTGTAGGGCTATGCTTGTCGGATGGGGAGGCAACAATGGTTCGACCCTTACTGCTGGTGTCATTGCGAATCGAGAGTGAGTTGTAATTATTTATTTATTTTTTTTGTAGAAATGGATTAGAAATAATTTATGTGGGATTTTGTTGGTGGAATCCCAAAAGGCAATCTGTGGATTTTGGAACGTCGGTGTAATATTTTCAAGTCAAGATGTTGTAGAAACGAGTAAAAAAACTTTGTGGAATTTATATCCACATAAATTGGAACACAAAAAGATTGGATTTTCATGGTTTTGTCTTCGTTGTTTGTCATTTTGTAGAAGTGTGACAAACTTTGTGATGTGGGTTGAATTATTTTCAGAGGGATTTCTTGGGCAACAAAAGACAAGGTTCAGCAAGCCAATTATTTTGGTTCACTTACTCAAGCATCCTCAATCAGAGTTGGTTCTTTCAATGGGGAAGAAATCTATGCCCCATTCAAGGGCTTGCTCCCCATGGTACAGTACTCCTATGTGTCCTCTGAATCTCTGATGTGTATTTTAATATTAATTTGAAAAATTATAATTGAATTTGATTTTGTTTTAAATATGAATAGGTGAACCCTGATGATATAATATTTGGGGGATGGGATATAAGTAACATGAACTTGGCTGATTCAATGGGAAGGGCTAAAGTATTAGATATTGATCTTCAGAAGCAGCTTAGGCCCTACATGGAACACATGGTTCCACTCCCAGGAATCTACGACCCTGATTTCATTGCTGCAAACCAAGGCTCACGTGCTAACAACGTGATCAAAGGAACCAAGAAACAACAAGTTGAGCAAGTTATGAAAGATATTAGGTACTTAGTTTTAATCTATTTTACGTTCTTGGTGGCAATATATTATGGTATGTCGCTTGATTCAAGTTGGAGTCTCGCTATGTAAGTCTGAACTTAACTTAGGCTTTAGGATGATGTTCCAACTGATTTTGCATCTTTGTGAATTCTGTGGGCATACTGAAAATTTGTATAATTGTTCTTGTGCTAATGGTGTTGAATTTGTTGTTTTTTTTCGTAATTTGGTAGATTTTGTGATCAAGAGATGGTCAGGTTCACAAAGTACCATACATAATCTACTTCTTGAAAGGAATTAAGAAAATATATGTGTTTTGGGTGGTGTAGAAGAGATGAGGGACATCATAAGACCGCTTGATTCAGCTGGGGCAGCAATGCCCGAACTAAGAGTTCAAGTTGGATGAAACAACGTATATGTCCATCACACCATGCATTGATATATCTATGTTTTTTTTTAAAGAAAAACCGGTTGGATTGGTGGTGATTTTATTTGTCTTTATGCAAAATGTTAATATCATGAAAAAAAGTTGGACAGAGAAAGCGACAATGTTATTGGTCCCCATCTTGAATTATTTGAACGCACTCACTCTTTGGACAGTTGGGCAACTTTTTGGAATTTTATTTTGTTTAAAATTATGTCAAAATGATTTCGTGAATCTGGTAGTAACTTGGACGGCTCTATGATTGTGTTAGGGAATTTAAGGAGAAAAATAAGGTGGACAAGATAGTGGTGTTGTGGACTGCCAACACAGAAAGATACAGTAATGTTGTTGTGGGTCTCAATGATACCGTAGAAAGTCTTATGGCCTCGCTAGAGAAGAACGAGGCCGAAATATCGCCTTCAACCTTGTTTGCCATTGCTTGTATTCTTGAAAATGTGCCCTTCATCAATGGCAGCCCTCAAAACACTTTCGTTCCAGGTAAATTTAATTCTCTTATCAACAAGCATGTCAAAAAGGTGGTAAGTAATCCGTCATCTTGATTTTCAAGGGCTGATTGATTTGGCGATTCAAAGGAATAGTTTGATAGCCGGAGATGATTTCAAGAGTGGCCAAACCAAGATGAAGTCGGTGCTTGTTGATTTCCTTGTTGGAGCTGGTATCAAGGTACATCACATTCGTTTATATTTTGTCTATGTTCTTGGTGGTTAATTTTGTTTACTTGTACAGCCAACATCGATAGTAAGCTATAATCATTTGGGAAACAACGACGGGATGAATCTGTCGGCGCCACAAACTTTCCGTTCGAAGGAGATTTCTAAAAGCAATGTTGTTGACGACATGGTTGCTAGCAATGGCATCCTTTATGAACCTGGAGAGCACCCTGACCATGTGGTGGTTATCAAGGTATAATCACCATTAATTTAGATTTATATATACACTCATACATATATTTGTATTTTGCATTCTGGCAACAATTTTTTTGTTTTTTAAATGTTGACTAGTATACTTCCTTTTTGTGGGTTGGATGAACGTCTAGTACGTGCCATATGTTGGAGATAGCAAGAGAGCTATGGATGAGTACACGTCCGAGATATTCATGGGAGGGAAAAGTACCATCGTCTTGCACAACACTTGTGAGGACTCTCTTCTTGCAGCTCCAATAATCTTGGATTTGGTCCTCATAGCGGAGCTCAGCACTCGTATTCAGCTCAAATCTGAGGAAGAGGTATTTCAATATCATCATTCTTATGTATACTACTGCCATTAAAGTCGGTTTGATTTTGTTCTCTCTCATAGAACCTAAATATTCTTTTCATCTCCATCTCAGGGAAAATTCCATTCTTTCCACCCTGTGGCAACCATCCTCAGTTACCTTACCAAAGCTCCTCTGGTAAGTGCGCTACAAGAAAATTCTCTTTTCATTTTTTTCAAGTGGGTATCTGAATTTATTTTTCGTGATATAAAATGGATATTAAGTCTTGTCCATTTCATTTCTAATTTTTGATGAAGATTCTAACTTTGGTCCCCCCCAATCCTATATGGACAAAGAGCTGATAATGTTGACGTGATCCTTAATATGGCAATTGATGTTGCAAACTCATTTGATAAAAATATGTGTGGCTCCATTTAACTGACTTATTGTACATCCCTCATTCTTGTGAACAAGAACGCATCATCTTATGGACCACTTTGATCAAAAGCTTCATCTCATTTTGGTTTTATTTTGGGTAGTTTTGAAACACTTATCAAAAAGTTTTTAAGTAGTTAATGTTTTGGAGCTTGCTCACATGTTAACTGTGTCCTGGTTCTTGGTCTGTGCAAGTTGAGAAACATTGGGCTCTGTTGATATCATTGTAAATGTTTTCGCTCTAAAAAAATTTGACCTTAGTAATATAGAAGCTTGTTTCAATCCTTTGAAATATATATTTTAAACTTCTCTTGTTTTGTCTTGAATAACAGGTTCCTCCAGGTACTCCAGTGGTAAATGCACTTTCAAAGCAAAGGGCAATGCTTGAAAACATTCTCAGGGCTTGCGTTGGATTAGCTCCTGAGAACAACATGATTTTAGAATACAAGTGACGAAGATTACGAAGATATGATATCAAATATTTATCTCATCTATTTTCAGCTTTAATTTAGCATTTTCTAAGACAAGTATTTGTGTCTTTTGGTGTGTAGTATCCTTTCTTTTCTTTATTCTAGTTTCTTTAGTTATGAAATGACAGAAATATATGCATTTCGACTTTGCCCGTTTCTGGTAAATTTCGAGCGTAGCGGAAGTCGACTACATGGAGTCTTCCTGTTGTGAACTGTTGTTTAATCTCTCTATATCTTTCTGATTTTAGCTCTACCAAGATATGTTTAGGCTTTAAAATTTTCGTTACAAATTTGATCTGTTATATTCAATATTTATGTCTTTATGGAGGTACAACAATACTGGTTTGCTTTGATGTAATTTTATGATGCTTTATGAAAAGCTTGATTGATTTGCCAAAATTTGACTGTCTCGTTCAATTCACTTGTACGGGAGAATTCTAGAGTTGGTAGTCCATTAGATATTTGATGATATCAAATTGATACTTAGGTCAAATCGTTGATATGAAATGGAATTAAGGGAGTAAGGTCATGTATATTGAAGACTATAAATTGAGTATTGAATTTAAGGAGTAGTATCATATATACTGAATTATCACATAGAGTTACATGTTATTTTTTAATATTTTAGTATTGAGTTACACATTAGTTTCTAGATGTAAAATATGAAATATAAAATTATACAAAATGTACATATTAATATTAAAATAAAAACGATAAAAAATGTGTTTTAGTAGAAATTCTTTTTTCTCTAAAAGTTTGGGATAGTTTTATATGTTAAAATATAAAATACAAAATTATACAAAATGTACATACTAGTATTAAAATAAAAAACTATCAAAAATGTGTTTTAATTGTAAATATTTGGGGTAGTTTTATATTTTAAAGGTAGAGTTTTTATTGGACTCTCTCCATGGTCGGGGTGACTTGTATGGATCTAACTTGTGGTCAATGGACCCGTTAATCGGTCAATGGGTTTGGCATGGAACCCGGCCTGGACATGTATATACGAGCCTGTTATGATTTTTGGAAATTGTGAGGTCCGATGTCCTTAATCAAGAGTTACACACGAAATTAATGATAAAATGCGAAAGTATTTTTAAAAGTGGATTAAAATTTTTGTTTTTTGGGCTTGAAAAGAACATAACGATTTAAAATATTTGCTTTTTAGATATAACGAAAGAAAAGTCCTTAAAATCATATTTCAAATATATGTAGATTTAGACATGCTCACAGTTCATACAAAAATCATGAAGTAAACAACATCCAATCTACCAACTAATAATATTCAAAACAGTATACCGCAAACAACGAATCATCAAATACTAACAACTATACATGACATCCCCTAATAAAGGACTTGATAAAATATATATAATATACCAATATCTGGGACACTTGATCGACTCCCTAAAGGGGCTTAACTAGCTGATGCTTCACCCGGTGCAACTGAACCACCTGGACGACCTGCAACGATCACCAACACGACCAAAGCAGTCCCAAAAGGGCGGTGTCAAACCCTAGTACGAAGAACATAATAAAAAAACATTCAAAGCATGACTGAAATATGCATATGCTATGCAATGCTTTGTTAGAGGAGGCGCCCAGCTAGCCAACTGTTGATAGTGGACTTTGTTGGCTATATTGTAAAAACGATCTTTATTCATTTATACATAACGTTCTTTATCTTTGCTTTTTTGCACAATCTTGTTTGATAAAGACCTTGAATATCTATAGTATATGTTAGATGTGATAGTGAATTTGATAGCTATCATGAAACACATCTAATAGTCATTATGTGTTCTAAAACAAGTTCCTAGTCGATTTGACCGTCCAAAACAAAGATAAGGATCGCCCGAGTTTGGCACTAGCATATGCGATTCAAAGTACCACGTTGCATTGATAGAGAACATAGAGATATTTTGAGTATGCATGATGGACAGTGACCTAATGATCTATCGAATTATCTTCATTCAGACTTTCCAAATGGTTATCATTTGTAGAATGGATTAAGTCGAGGTCTTGGTTGTTCATAATTAGTCTTTATGACTGGAACATCATTGAGACTCTACATGATAGACGCCTCACTTTGACTCGTTTTCCGAACCCGTGAGGGTCATAGGTGGCGAGATTGGGTGAGGTCCCAATGCATGTAGGAGTCAATAATTTGTTGTAAAAAATTCATCACTCGTGTTAGTGCATGGATATTCTATCTGAGAATATAATAGCGTGACAAAAATCTGGCCACAGTACTAGATGTGCTTTAAGTAAACGTGTCATACGCAACGTCGCTATTTAATCTCTAAGATGTATTGCATGGATATCGAATCTATAGCGACTCTCGATTTACCAATGATAATTGATTCGATCAATATTTGAGCTGAAGGTACCGTACTCTACGTTAACCTTTACCTTCTGGTTCATGCAGTCACTATTGGCGACACCTAGGAAATCATGTGACGATGTTGCTAGACGTTTTACCATGTTCGATGGGTAAGTCAGAGAATGTGTTCTTCGAGTCACAAGATTTGTGAGCCCATGTGTCAGGCGTGGTACTCATAATTACAGATTAATCACACAATTAACGACTAAAAAGCTCATAACTTGCTCGTATCAACAATAAAAACAGTGATTCTTGTCTCAAAATGAAGCCAAGGAGATGAAATTTACAACAAATGTTGACCAAAATGGTGGAGCTAAACAGTCGGAAACTACAAAAAACCGTACGCCTGAACTATCATAGATCTCCGTCCTTCGGCCACGTCAGGTCACAAGGCTTGTCTAGAAATGACGGGCTCAAAGAGAACGTTCCAATGGTACCAACCTGCTCAAAACAGGGTAGCGGATCTTCGGCAATCGTGAAATGTCTTTTCGATCGAAGGGGTTAGGGTTTCGGGTGTAAAGATTTTTGGCTCTCGAAAACATAACTATGGTCCAAAAGGCTGGTTTTCTTGAGAAATTAGACTATAAAATGTATATAATGTTAGAGTAGGTGCCCAACTAGCCAACTTGTGGCGTGTGGGTTCTTGTTGACTCTTTGTAAAACGATCTTTATTTATGAAATCTTATATGGCATTCTTTATCTTCATTATTTTATAATGTTAACAATTGTGTTGGATAAAGACCTAGAATGCACCATAGTGTATGTTAGATGTGATAGTGGATATGATGGCTATCATGAAACACATCTAATAGTCACTGTGTATTCTAAACTCGTTCCTAGTCGATTGGGCCGTCAAAATGAGGATAAGGCCGCCCGAGCTTGAGACTAGCATCTGCGATGTGAAGTACCACGTTTCATTGGTAGGGAACATTGTGATGTTCTGAGCATGCAGATGGATAGTGACCTGGTGATCTATCGAACTACCCTCGTTTGGACTTTCCAAGTGGTTACCATTTGTCGAGTGGATTAAGTCCGAGGTCTTGGTTGTACAGATTAGCCCTCACTACTCGAAACGTCATTGAGACTCTACATGATAGGTTCCTCACTTTGACCCGTTTATCGACTCTGTTGGGGTCATCAGGTGGCGGGATTGGGTGAGGTCCCGATGCATGTAGGAGTCGATGCTTTGTTGTCGAGAATTCACCGCTCGCCTTTGTGCGTGGATATCCTATGCTATCTGAGGAGATAATAGTGTGATAAATCTCTAGCCAGAGTACAAGATGTGTTTTAGGTAAATGGGTTTACCTAGTAACACACGCGATGTCACTATTTGATCTCCGAGATGTATGCATGGTTATTGGATCTTAAGCGACTCTCGATTTACCAATGGTCGTTGATCTGATCGGGATATATGTGTTGAAAGGACCGTACTGTGCGCTAACCATGACCGACTGGTTCTTGCAGGCACTATCAGTGATAGGGGATCATGGGGCGATGTTGCTAGACGCTTTACCATGATCCGATGGGTCAGTCCGAAATTGTGGTTTCGGAGTCACACATGTTGTGGACCCACGGCTAGCTGTATCCCTGAACCATTGAGGATCACACATGTAACGCCCCAAAATCCATAGGACCACATTTATGCATTCTATTAATCGTATGGGCCAATTGGCAATTTTAAATATTGTGTATCTGCTGAATTGTTGATATCAGCAGGTAATGGTGCGCTGCGGCTGGTTCCAGCAGGTAACTCCAAAGAGCAATGCACAAGTTGGTTTGAAATTGATTGTAAAATGTTTTAAGGAGGTAAAATGATTTCTTTTGAAAAGGGTTTGGTGTTTTACAAATTAAAATAATATGGAGGGAATTTTACTAACTTTTAGGAGTGTGTCATGCTTGATTTCACAAGTAGCTTGCCACTAATCCCTTTCATATACTTGTTTCTAAAGTAAGATTTGTATCATTTGCAAAGAAAAGTTTTAAAAGTGTTCTTCAAAGAAATTTCCAAGAGAAATTGTGTGTTGCTCAAAAGGGAGGATTCTGCAGGAATTAGCTGTGGTTGCAAAGCTTCAAATCAAGGCACGTAAAAGCTGATCTTTTCTACACCATTTGAAG
>KQ987796.1:32903-49749 GCA_001598015.1 Dorcoceras hygrometricum
GACTAATCATTACAACCAAGACCTCGGACTTATCACTCGACAAATGGTAACCACTTGGAAAGTCCGAACGAGGGTAGTTCGATAGATCACCAGGTCACTATCCATCTGCATGCTCAGAACATCACAATGTTCCCTACCAATGAAACGTGGTACTTCACATCGCAGATGCTAGTCTCAAGCTCGGGTGGCCTTATCCTCATTTTGACGGCCCAATCAACTAGGAACGAGTTTAGAATACACAGTGACTGTTAGATGTGTTTCATGATAGCCATCATATCCACTATCACATCTAACATACACTGTGGTGCATTCTAGGTCTTTATCCAACACAATTGTTAACATTATAAAATAATGAAGATAAAGAATGCCATAAAAGAATACGAATTTCATAAATAAAGATCGTTATACAAAGAGTCAATAAGAACCCACACGCCACAAGTTGGCTAGTTGGGCATCTACTCTAACACCCTGAAATATGATATATCATGTTTCTTGCCACTCCAGATCTCATATGGGGTTTTGCCGTGCAACTTATTATTCATAGATCTGTTCTGAGTGTAGCACGCTGTGTTAACTTCTTCTGCCCAGAATTTTTGAGAAATTCCGGAATAAGAAATCATAGATCTAGCAGCTTCTTTTAAAGTGCGGTTTCTCTTCTCAACTAGCTCGTTCTATTGAGGATTTCTAGCTGTAGAGAGCTCATGCTTTATCCCAATTTCATCCAGATAAGACGATAATATTTTATTTATAAACTCGGTACTACGATCACTTCTTATCCGGTTGACTGTACAAGATCTGTCATTTTGTAAACGTTTTAAAATCCGAATCAGTTGGTCAGCGGTATCAGATTTTGATTTTAAAAATATCACCCAAGTGAATTTCGTAAAATCATCCACAAAAACTAGGGTGTAACTCGTTCCCCCTAAGATCGTTACGTGAATAGGACCAAATAGATCCATATGTAAAAGCTCTAAGCTTTTGGAAGAGCGTTTACCGCATTTATTTTAAAAGTGGAACAGATTTGTTTACCAAGCTGACATGCGGCACAGATCTTGTCCCTAGGAAAAATGATTTTGGGAATACCAGAAACCAGTTCATGCTGACTCAATTTGGCATGTGTTTTGAAGTTGAGATGGTTCATTCGCTGATGTCACAGCCAGCTCTTGGAAGGGTTAGTTGCAAGGCAGATCTGTTCAAATCCCAATTGCTCTGACCAATTGATAATGTAGGTATTCCCCGATATTTTGCCTACCAATACAGTCAGACCATATGGACTCTGAACTGTGCAAGTGTGTTTTTGGAAGCTAACTGTGTAACCCTTGTCACACAGCTGACTTATACTAATTAAATTGTAGCACAAGTTCTCAACAACTAAAATATCAGATATTGAAATGTTATCGTGGGTAATCTTACCCTTACCCACAGTGTTACCATGTGAGTTATCGCCAAAAACGATTTTTGCTCCATTGTGAGGACTCACATATGATAGAAGTTTTGGGTCTATTGTCATGTGACGTGCACAGCCGCTATCCAAGTATCATATGATTGACTCATTTTCAGCTTTGTAGCTGTTACCCACAGTCACGAAAACAGATTTTGGTACCCAATTTTACTTGGGTCCAGATCGGATTACCCCTTTCGGGACCCATACTTGAATTACCTTAACATTTTTCCCAGTATGAAAATCCATAAGGGTGTGTGCAGAAATATGGTGAGATCTATTGAGCTTTGGCTTAGTATGTGGACCATTCAAATCCCTTCGGGGCTGAACCTTTCTCCAAACAGATTTAACCTTCTTAGGACCACGCCTGGGCTGGTGAGAAAACTTCATTCTCATCCTTCAGCTTACTTAACTCGATTTGTAAACTGTATGTTTCCCCAAGTTGAGCGATGCTTGGTTCAACTGAACTAATTTTCAAATCCATGTTTTCAGCTTTGACTTCCTCGAATGTATGAGAAAGCTTTCGGTACTATTGGACCATTTAATTCAGTGCATTGATTAGGTCCTCTCGTGTAAATTCAATGTTTGAAAAATCGAATACCTCATCTTCCATAGATTGGTTGGCCATTAGGCAATGGACATATTCCCGCTCACTATCGCTTGATGAGGAACTGCTTGATGAGGTGTCAGAATCTGAATCCGCCCAGTTCTTGTTGTTTTCCTCTGCAAAAAGGACTTTACGATCATGCTTGAGATTTGGCCTCTTGTCAGATCTGGTTCTCCTTCTTTCCTTGGATCTCCTATCATCCTTCTTAGTTCTGTCATCCTTCTTGTTTTCATCCTTCTTTGGCCTATTGCAATCTGCTGCAAAGTACTCTGGACGACCACAGTTATAACAATTCATGTCAGTTGAAATATTTTCAGATTTGTTTGCATTATTATAAGAGAAAGAAGAGTTATAAGATTTTCTCAGGTATTTCCCAAACTTCTTAACGAAGAGGGACATGGCGTCATTGCTTAGTTGTTCGGCAGACTTGCTAGTGCTGGAGAGCATTGTTCAGATATTGTTGCTACCAGAGCTTTTGTTGGTTGAGAGGTAGATGGTCCAGCCTCAGATATGGTCTCCAGCTCGAACTCATAGTCTTTGAGATTGGCAAACAGATCATGAAGCTCCAAATTGTTTAGATCCTTAGACTCCCGCATAGCCATGGTCTTGACATCCCACTCTCTGGGAAGCGCTCTCATCACCTTGAGAGCCAGTTCTCTATTACTGTATTCCTTGCCAAGACTGGTCAGCTCTATTACGACAGCACTGAATCTTTCATCGAACTCAGCCATGGTCTCTCCATCTCGCATCTTTATCGACTCATACTTCTGCCGTGCAACAGTAAGTTTATTCTCCTTGGTCTCATCATTTCCCTCGCAGATCTGGATCAATTTCTCCCATATTTCTTTGGCGATGGCACATGTTTTGATCTTGCTGAACATATTATTGTCCAGCGTCTTGTAAAGAATATCCTTCGCCACATTATCCAGATTTTTCTTTTTCTTGTCCTCATTTGTATATTCATGTCTGTTCTTTTCCACAAACTGAGGTGCTCCATCAGATATTTCTATCGTTTTATTGGCTTTCATGATCTTCATGGGTCCATCAGTGATGACGTACCACATGTCGTCGTCTTGCGCGGCCAAGTGCGCTTGAATCAAGACAAACTGTTCAATAACTGAGATAGCGCAGGCTCTGATACCAATTGATAGGATCAATATGGATCGAAAATAGGCCAAGGAGTTCAAAAGGGGGGGGGGTTTGAATGAACTTCTTTGGATTTTTAAATTTTCGAAACCTTTAAAAGTGATTTTACAAGCGCCTTGCTTAACTCGGATCTGTGTTACTAGATCTGAGGTATCTCAGTCCCAAAGCTGATTTCTCGACTAACAATGTTAGTGCGGAAATAAGTCGATTTACCAGTGAACAGTGTAAATAAATAAATGCTATAAGTAACAGTGCAAGGTTCAGAATTTGTTTCTGGAAGTTTGGATCTGAAGATCCTATGTCTCCCCTTCTTCCTTTGCAGGAAGGTTCCACTAGAAAACTTTGATGTGTACAGACGCTGTAGACACCCGATCACTAAGCCTCACTACAAGTGAACTCCTAGCAATCACCAACTACACGCAGATAACACTGCGGAACACAATCAAAGAATTTCTCTAACTGCTTCAAAGAGCGAGTTCGTTACAGACTCAAAAATTGATATACAATGAAGTGCGAAACTTTGAGTACTGTAAATCTTCTGGTTCATTTATCAACAAGAACTGTTTACAAATGTAAACCAGAAGATATCTCGAAGGTTGAATCTAAAAAAGCATGAACTTCAGTGTTCTTCGAGATTTGAATACCGGGACAGAATATTTTGTGATGTCAAATTCCCAGTGAGTTGTGAGAGAGCTTTATGATAGCGAAGAATACGTCGTGAATCGTAGAGATTAACCGAGAGCTTCTTCATTTGAATTCTTCTGCTATTTATACTCTTTGTCTTCAATGGTAAATAAATGTAGCCAGTAGAGATAAACTCATTTGCATATCTTCATTGTATCATAGCATTTAATGCTCCATTAATGCCATGAAAAAGGTAATATGCGCTTGTCAGGGCTAAATTAACTTATATTTCAAAGCGGGTAATCATCGCATCAATCATTCTGCGTACTGTGCAACTTTACCCAAAATAGCTCTGATATTGTCTACTTAATTCCAGGCTTTTATGCTATTAAACTATGACCGTTGATTCTTTTCAAATAATCCTTTGATAACATCTGAATAGATTTGAAGCTCATATGTGAAGGTTCATTCTGTTAAACAGATTTGAATACTTTGAGACATTTTGTAACGCCTAGGAATTTTCCTACCCAAAATCGCATGCCTTACTATTTTATTTATTTATCCGCATGAGTTATGCTATTTGATTTATTTAATTCCGACATCGAGTTCTTTTTGAGATTTATGATTTAGATGATGCGAGGTTGGAAAGGAGTTGACGAGGACACCGAGGACTCTTATTTTTTTAAATTCATTCTCGAAGTCATGCCCCATGCCTTGAAATTTTCTTTTTTTAGAAGGTGAACATTGGGGAGGAATTTCGTTTTTAAAATACTTTAAATTTTTGCAAACCATGAGGGATTGATAATTTCATTCTTATGGATGATTAGCACCTTTGCTACAAAAAATACAAGTTTTACACACACTTGCATCATTATTAAAAATCAAATCTTCTTACCTTATTTCAACCCTGCATTTTCGAAATAATAGGCTAGGAGGGCAGTTCATTTCACCCAACTTTCATTCAAATTTTTTAAGTGTGGAGGAGTAGCACTTTTGATTAATTTAAATAGCAACTTTGAGTACTCCTCCTTAAAAACAACTATTGCCACTAATCTACCTAATTATCCCTAAATTATCCTCACTAATCTACATAATTATTCCTAAATTATCCTCACTAATCTACATAATTATTCCTAAATTATCCTCACTAATCTACCATCCCTATACAAAACACATGTTAAGCCTAACCCTCCCCCAAAAAAAATAATCGCCTCCCTCCCCCAAAGAATAAACTCACGCCTCCCTCCCCCAAAGATTAACTCACCCCTCCCTCTCCACATAGCCTTTCCATTTTTGTGGTGGCTTAAGGCTTCCCTTTGGCTTGGTGTGGTGTTCCTTATCTTTCTCAAAGCGTACATCATCTCTTGGTTGTAAGTTGTTACAAATAAAGGCAAGTACAAAGCTTCCTTGAATGCACCTTTCAAGCCTATGTATATGTGTGTGATGATTTATGATAGTGGTGATTGAATGAATCCACTTTTAATGCATATCTTACTGTTTAATGTAATTATTTCATGTATTTTGCAGCCTAGTTCAGATCTGGACCTTTGGTAAGGAGAGGGTTAAGGCCGTTTGGTGGGTGTGAGTGAGGTTGTGTTGGGGTTGTCAAGGGTGGATTTTGAAGGGAGGAGAAGTCTAGTATGGATTAGGTTTCGAGCGTCACTATGCTCACCTCAGACATCATTTTTGAATGCGGTTTTTTCCGATAGCTTGCCCATCGAGTTAGGGTTACGTGGGTCCAAGTTTGAGGTCATTTGGTTAAATAAATTTTATATGATTTTTACGGTTTTATCGCGCAGAGTGGATTCTTTCGGGGTATTTTCGGGAAAGTTGGGAAATTGAGTCCTAGGGGCTGCCAAAATTCATGAATGACTTTAATATATGTTTTATGGGTATTATGAACTGTTTTTAAGCATTTTTAGGATTTATGAGATTTTTTAATATTTTATAAAAATTTAAGGTCTAGAAAAAGATTTTTAGCATGTTCGACTATTTAAAGTGCATATGCTTACTTTTAAAGTATTTATGGACAAAATGTTTTTGAGGTTATGGAATTTATTTAATTATTGAGGATTTGAGAAAACTATTTGAGGCAAGAATGAGGAAAAATGATTTTTGAATGATGGGTTGTTTTTCTATGACGGATATGGGTTCGGGAGACGTTCCGCTTGCCATATCAAAATGACGGGTCTGGGCTTCAGATAAGTACTGAAGTGCCTTTCCAACTGACGGGTCTGGGCTCCAAATGAGTACTGGAGTGCCTTTCCAACCTAGTACTAGTGTTTATTAGCTTGATCAAGTGACTTGAGGTTGAGGAACCACAGTCGATGAACGAAATTCTCTAGGAAAAATATTTTAGAAATCATTTTATTTATGCAAAGATTTTTATTTATTTTGAGCATGGAATTGTTTTAATGCATACCTTTTAAGTCAAGAAACTATTTTAAATAGAAATATTTTAATGCATGTGCATGTATTATTTAGTACTCGTTATCTCAGTTTTATACTTGTTGAGTCTTTAGACTCACTATGATTGGTTGGTGCAGATGAGGCTGAGGTCGAGATTGAGGGGCAGGATTCCTGAGCGGATTGCAGGCGGACTTGGCACCTACCCAGTGACCTCTTGTTTCCGCTTATCATTTTCAGTCTTTTTAGCATATGTCGACTTGTTTTGAGAAAAATATATTTTCTTATGCATTAGGATTATTCTTATTACTTAGCCAAATTTTAGCTATCATGCACGTTTATGTTATTGTTAAGGCTTTTATTAACCTTAGAGACCCTATGATGATGATTTACTAGTATTGCTTCATTTAATAATATTTTTATTATCTATCATGTGGGAGTTAGTATATAAAGAGAAAAAAAATATATTCCTAGTATTTTCTTTTCCGCATTTATGATCTCTTTTAAATTAAATATAATTTAAGAAGTGAGGGACGTTACAGTTGGTATCAGAGCATGGTTCTGCTTTGGGTTGTGCCTACAGCTGACTGCAAAAAACTCAAGGAGTCTCGCCTCAAAGTCTGTAACTCTTAGTGTTTGGCTGCTTCATATAATTGTCCAATTACTTCCAGTTTATGTTTATTATTTTGAGATGTTGAGGTGATTATGTCTTGAGGCTATATGTTTGCATGTATTTTTTTTCTTGAGGCATGTTGAGACTAAGTAGTGAAATTCGTTACAAACCCCAGATGCCTCCCAGACGACAAGTTACCCCACCTCCACCACCATCGTTGAGCTCCAGTGAGCAGGTTCTAGCTGGACTTGCGCAGATTTTGAAACAGAATGCCGGGACTGTACAGGCGGCCAGGACCGAGATGCCATATGAGAAGTTCCGTAAGATGGGGACACCGGAGTTTACCGGTACTACCGATCCATTCGTGGCTGAGGGATGGGTTAGGACTTTAGAGACGATCTTCGGATACATGCGACTGGAGGATGCTGCCCGGGTCAGCTGCGCCATCTTCCAGCTGAAGGATGACGCTGCCCTCTGGTGGGAAGGGGCAGAGAAGACGGTGGATGTGGAATCTTTGACTTGGAGGAGTTCTAAAAGATTTTCTATAACAAGTACTTTACGCCGGACGTACAAGCGAGACTGAAAAGGGAGTTTAGGAACCTCCGGCAGGGAGATATGTCTGTGGCAGAGTATGTGAAGAAGTTTGACAGGGGCTGCCACTTTTCGCCCCTCATCGCTGATGATCCCGCCGAGAAGCTACAACATTTCTTGGACGGTTTGAGCCCCGCTATTCGCCGGGATTTGCTGATGTCAGACCCCACGGACTATGCCGCAGCACTCAAGAGATCCTTTCAATCCGAGCAGACGCTGAAAGATCTGCATGCCGAGGTGCAGAGGAAGAGGCCTTTCCAAGCACAGCATCATCAACCGCCACAGACCAAGAGGCCCTTCACTGGGCCACCTAGACCTCCAGGACAGGGTCAGTATTTAATCTTTTAAGAAGTTATCCCTTTTGCAATTATATTAATGGATGATCTTGTTAGGGACCGCGAGACCAGCGGCGAAGCCCGCTACTTTTGGAAGACCCCAAGGACAACAGGCTCCAAGGCCTGTGGCTCAGACAGACAAACCCACACTGTCCGACTTGTCGGGAAGCAGCATTCCGGGAAGTGCTTGATGGGAGCTGGGGTCTGCTTACATTATGAATTTTGTGTACTTAGGTAGTAGACCTGTGACATTATTGAATAGGAGTGAACCTGATTTGTGTATATTGTGATTAGTGTCCTATGCATGTGTTATTTATGCCGCAGGTAGGGTATTTGTATTAGGGGTAGCTACCAGGGCTTTATTTGATTCAGGGGCGACTCATTCTTTTATTTCTGGGGAGTTTGTGCGGCGTAATAATGTTGCCCAGGAGAGTTTTGTAGGAGGTTTATTGATGACAATTCCGTCAGGAGAGGTGGTGTCTACGGCTAGTGTCGTCCGGTATTTAGAGTTGATACTGCAAGGCCGGACCTTTCACGCCAATCTGATTGTGTTCCCGATGCCAGAGTTTGATATTATTCTCAGGATGGACTGGCTGGCAGAGAATCAGGCTATTGTTGGTTTTTAGTGCAGAGTAGTACATCTTAGACCTCCTGGAGAGGAAGCGTTGGATTTCGTGACGGCACGGAACATGAGGAAGCCGCGTCTTATTTCATTCATGCAGGCAAGGAAGCTTATCGGTGACGGCTACCCGTCATTCTTAGCCAGCATTACAGCGACTACGGCACAGGATGGACCTTCTATTTCTGATGTGGAGATTGTTAGGGAGTATGCTGACGTATTCCCCGAGGATGTTTCTGGGATCCTGCCAGATCGGGAAGTGGAGTTTTCTATTGAGTTGCTACCTGGTATAGTGCCGATCTCTAAGGCACCGTATCGTCTTGCACCTACTGAGATGAAGGAATTAAAGGAGCAAATTCAGGAACTGCTGGATAAGGGATTCATTTGCCCCAGTGTCTCTCCATGGGGTGCACCAGTTTTGTTTGTGAAGAAGAAGGACGGCAGCATGAGACTTTGTATCGACTACCGTGAGCTGAATTCGGTGACTGTCAAGAACAAGTACCCGTTGCCGAGGATGGAGGATCTATTTGATCAGTTGCATGGCGGTTCAATATTCTCTATGATAGACCTTCGCTCTGGCTACCATCGGTTGAAAGTGAGGGAGGCAGATGTGCATAAGACGGCCTTCAGGACTCGTTACGGCCACTACGAGTTCTTGGTGATGCCCTTCGGTTTGACGAACGCGCCAGCGGTCTTCATGGATCTCATTAACCGCGTATTTCAGCCGTATCTGGATCAGTTCGTCATCGTATTCATGGACGATATTATTATCTATTCTCGGAGCAGGGAGGAGCATAGTCGACATCTGAGGATAGTACTTGGAGTCCTGAGGGAGCGCCAGTTATATTAAAAATTCAGCAAGTGTGAGTTCTGGCTAGAGAGAGTGGCGTTCCTTGGGCACATCATTTCCAGCATTGGAGTAGAGGTGGATCCGTCTAAGGTTGAGGCAGTCAGAGAGTGGGCTGTACCGAGGAATGCATCTGAGATCCACAGTTTCCTTGGTTTGGAAGGATATTACCGAAAGTTCATCAAGGGCTTTTCATCTATTGCAGTGCCCTTGACTGCGTTGACTAAGAAGAATGCCAGATACGTTTGGAGTCCAGAGTGCCAGCAGAGCTTCGATACCTTGAAGCAAGCTCTCATATCAGCCCAGTCTTAGCCATGCCATCTGGGCAAGAGGAGTATGTGCTTTACACAGACGCGTCTAAGCTAGGCCTGGGTGCAGTATTGATGCAGAATAACAGAGTGATAGCTTATGCATCTCGACAGTTGAAGGTACACAAGAAGAACAATCCGACGCACGATTTAGAACTAACAGCAGTTGTCTTTGCACTTAAGATTTGGAGGAATTATCTTTATGGGGAGAAATGCAAGATCTTCACCGACCACAAGAGCCTGAAGTACTTTTTCACGCAGAAGGAGCTTAACATGAGGCAGAGGAGGTGGCTAGAGTTGGTGAAAGATTATGACTGCAAGATCAATTATCATCTGGGGAAGGCTAATGTAGTGGCTGACGCTTTGAGTAGGGAGACAGCTGTTATTGCACACATGTAAGCATCTAGACCGCTGCAGTGAGAGATTCAGAGATTCGGATTAGAGATCTGTACAGCTGGTAGATCATCGAGATTGAGCACTCTGATAGTACAGTCTACACTTCTAGACCGCATCCTCAGTGGTCAGGCTGGCGATGAACAATTACAGAAGTGGAGACTGAGAGATGAGGAGAAGGGCAGCATATTATACACCGTGAGTGATGGGATCGTGAAGTATAGAGGTCGTTTTTGGGTTCCTTCAGGAGACTCACTGAGAGATTTGATCATGTCAGAGGCTCACACAGCACCTTACTCTGTTCACCCAGGGAGCACGAAGATGTATAAGGACCTGCATCATTTTTATTGATGGCCGGGCATGAAGCGTGACATAAATCGCTTTGTGTCTGAATGTTTGACTTGACAGCAGGTCAAGGCCGAGCATCAGAGACCAGCTGGGTTACTGAAGCCACTCCCTATTCCTGAGTGAAAGTGGGAGAACATATCGATGGATTTTATCGTGGGATTGCCGAGGACAGTTAGAGGATCGAACTCCATTTGGATGATTGTGGACCGACTCACAAAATCAGCGCATTTATTACCAGTGAGGACCACGTTCACCATGACTCAGTACGCAGAATTGTATATCCAGGAGATTGTCAGACTGCATGGGATTCCAGTCTCGATCGTATTAGACAGAGATAATAGGTTCACTTCAGCGTTTTGGAGGAGTCTACATGCTTCTTTGGGGACGAAGCTACAGTTCAGCACGGCATTTCACCCCCAGACCAATGGGCAGACAGAGAGGGTGAACCAGACATTAGATGATCTACTTCGTGCATGTGCTATCGACTTCTAAGGGAGTTGGGAAGCCAAACTACCTCTAGTAGAGTTCACCTACAACAAAAGTTTTCATGCTTCCATCGGTATGGCACCTTATGAGGCACTCTATGGGTGGAAGTGCAGATCACCCATTCACTGGGATGAGGTAGGAGAGCGAGCAGAGTTAGGGCCTGAGATAGTCTAGCAGACGGCCGAGACAGTGATGAGGATTAGGGAGAGGATGAGGACTGCCCAGAGTCAACAGAAGAGTTACGCCGATTCGAGGAGGAGAGACCTAGAGTTTGCGGTGGGAGAGCATGTCTTCGTGAAGGTCGCTCCGATGAAGGGTGTTATGAGATTTGGGAAAAAAGGTAAGCTAGCGCCCCGTTACATCGGACCGTTCGAGATCCTCGACCGAGTGGGGACCGTAGCCTATCGAGTGGCCTTACCGCCGAGCTTAGCAGCGGTGCATAACGTCTTCCACGTATCCATGCTCAGGAAGTACGTACCGAACCCTTCGCATGTGTTGAACTTCGAGTCGCTACAGCTCTCACCGCAGATGACTTTTGAGGAGCGAGCCATTCGGGGATTAGGCAGGCAGGATCGAACCACTGCCTCTCCTCTTCACTGGCTCACTCCTACTGCCTCCTACTCCACTAGGTATGGATCTATCACGATCATCAGGAGGATGCTGCGGACCGCGGCTGCTACCACTTCCCCCCTTTTTGGCATCACCACGTCTATTGATATAATCAACAAGCTCTGACAACTGAGAGGTGAGGTTATTATAGTTTTCCTGTGCTTGCACACGGAATTCCATTAAATCATGGAAAAGGGCAGTTTCCTGGTCTTCTACCGCCTTCACTTTATCATCCATTTCCTGAGATAATGCGGCATTTTCTGTACATGCATCTCCTTTTGAATATATGCCTGATCTGTCGTTAAGATGGCACTGTGAGCTCGAAGGCCTTTCTTAAACTCAATCATTTCAAGAGATAAGGAAGTTTTCTGAAGCTGTACTTCCTGTTTGACACTTTTAATAAGATCTCGGAAGACATGATCTTGTTGAATACGAGCTTCTGCAGCAGCTTTCGCAATATTATCGATCTTAGATAATAGTTCATTCCTGAGATCGCCAATTCTGCTTGTAGTCCTCATCTGCTTAATTGAAAGCTGCGAAACAGAGGTTCGGAGCTGCGCAAGAGAATTGGCAAGGTCTGGTGCAGGAAGAGCAGTGGCAGGAAACATGAGCTGGTCAATAGATGTCTCATCATATAAAGGAATGTCAGCGGCAGTAAAGAGCATACGAGAATGAGCAGAGTTACTCTGACCTGGAGATTGCAAGGCGATATCTGGAATGCGTTGAGAGAAATTATAAGATTCTGTAGGATCTGGACGTTGATATTCTTCCATCTGTACAACCTGATTCACAAAAACTGAATCTGCATCTACCTGTACAATGGGATCTGCAAAAATTGGATCTGTACTAAAATATGCGCCTACCTGTACAACGTGCAATACCTAAATCTATAGAGGAAAACTGATAGAATCTACAATCTGAATACGGTACGAGATATTATCTACAATTCTTCGTGGAATGCTGCGATCACCCAAAACTGGTCCAACTGGCACTAAAGTTGTACAAGGATTAAAACTTCCAACTGGCCTCAAACAGCCAAACATAGGATACCGTAAAATTCTGTACAGACCCTGTACCAACCACAGTCTTGATTGTAGGCGATGTCGAATTATTCAGACAATGAGCTGGCATAATGAAACAACCAATCGATGCCAGAGTATCTAACAAAATATGTTGAGGCAACTGCTCCCAGAGTTGAGAAACAGGAGCTTCACAACCGCTTACGCATCGATCGTATCCGTCTTCCACTAACCAAGATCCTTCAATAAACCGCAAATTTCGAATCCAGCTCGTAGAGAAGATGGTTTATGGTTCCTGGGAATATAGAATCCTCGATCAACATTGGCTCCTTGGAACAACGTTGCACAACACGGCCTTGTCCACTCTAGCTTGATTGCTTGCTTCTGCGTCAGCAAATTTTGCACAGTAGTACTATGAGCAGTGGATAACAATTCTATGATTTGAAGTGCCATAGCCAACCTAGGTTGGCCGAAACTGAAATTTGCTCGATGTTCCTCGAAAAACTTTCACAGCAACAGTTCCCTATACTTTGCAACTATATACAATCTCCTTTGAAGAGCAACTTGTACGGAATATGTCTCACCCCACGTTAACACTTGCTCTTCATTGGCAACAATATCTTGAAGAGATTTCAGAACCGCTAAACGTCGAAGACTGAAATAATTAAAGATTGCAGCAACTTCATCTGTCACCTTTTCTCACTGAACCAGAAATTCAATGTCGCCGCAAATTAATTGAATCATCTCACGGGCCGGATGCCCTTTAGTTGTGTTGGGCTCGACAATGGGCGCCTTCCCCTTATCAACTAAGCAATCTTAGGGGGATGTGCGTTGTACCAGTCCCCGTCCGCGACTCCCACAATTGAGATTCCATGTCCAAATTTTATTTTCACGGGCTCGGCAGCAATGACTGACGGAAGCATCATATCCCCAGGGATCCGCTTCAATAAGTCATCTATGGACAGTTACTCTTCATCAAAAGGAATCTGTCCCACATCTTCCACTGGATCTGGATCAATCTCCTTCCCTGTTGCAGACTCTACAAGCTGAATATATGTATCCTTATTCTTCACAGAGTCTTCTTCCATAACTGTCAAATCTGTTCCCATCGCTACGCCCTCGGCAATATCTGGTTCCACAACATCTGTTTCCATTTGTGCGGTTTCAGCAATCACTTGTTCAATAATGTTATCCACATCATCAACAGTTGTCTGTTCCTTCTTTTTCTCTACAACATTCTCCACATCTGGTTCCTTCTCAACGATTTCATCATCAGAACCTGTTGACAATCTCAACTTTCTCTTCGGTGCTTTGCACTTTTTAGCATGAGGAAGTTCAGTTGGCACAACTGAGATAGGTTCAACAATTTGGATCGGTACTGCATCTTGTGCAACTGTTACAAGTGCCAAATCCTTCTCCACGGGAGCTGCTCTCCCCATTGTTGTCCTCTTCTTCTTAACAGCTGGTGAAACTATCTCCACATGTACCTCATCTGTGTCCTTGTCAGCAGTTGAAGCAGATATCTTTTTAGACACAGATTTCCTTTTTACAACAGCTACTTCAGCTACATTAGGCTCATCTGATTCACCACGAGCATCAATAGTTTTATTCGTGGTGACATAAGTACTTACTGTCTTGGCAGAAAGAATTTTCAGAGGAGGGAATGTCGTCGCCTCTTCCAAAGTCACAGCTGGATCTCCCTTTTACAAGACACAGATTTGAGCCGTGTAGCCCTTGGCTCTCTTGGAGGATCGATCAGCCATCTCCTTAAGAATATCAAACAGCAGTTTGCTCCAGTTAACCTTCAGTTCAAAGTGAATCGCCGTCATCAACACAAAAAGTTCATGGGTGACAGCATCAAACGAACCAGCTTTGACTGTCACAGACTTCGCCAATATATCGTTCAACAACCGGAATTCATATTTCAGTTTCCTCTTTTCGCAAGAGGTTTTGACCGGCTCTCCAGACTGAGAAAACAAACTTTTCACATCAAACACCAAATTATTTGGTACTTCCGACATAAAGCTCTCTCACAACTCACTGGGAATTTGACATCGAAAAATATTCTGTCCCAGTATTCAAATCTCGAAGAACACTGAAGTTCACGCTTTTCTAGATTCAACATTCGAGATATCTTCTACTTTACATTTGTAAACAGTTATTGTTGATAAAGAACCAGAAGATTTACTATACTCATAGTTTCGCACTTCATTGTATATCAGTTTTTGAGTCTGTAACGAACTCGCTCTTTGAAGCAGTTGAGAAATTATTTGATTGTATTCCGTAGTGTTAGGTTGTGATTGCTAGGAATTCACTTGGAGGGAGGCTCAGTGATCGGATGTCTATAGCGTCTGTACACATCAAAGTCTTCTAGTGGAACCTTCCTGCAAAGGAAGAAGGGGAGACGTAGGATCTTCTGATCCAAACTTCCAGAAAGAAATTCTGAACCTTGCATTGTTACTTATCGCATTTATTTATTTACACATGGTTAATCGACTTATTTCGCACTATCATTGTTAGTCGAGAAATCAGCTTTGGGACTGAGATACCTCAGATCTAGTAACACAGATCCGACTTAAGCAAGGCGCTTGTAAAATCACTTTTAAAGGTTTCGAAAATTTAAAAATCCAAAGGAGTTCATTCAACCCCCCCACGGCTGATTCAACCACTAATTTGAAATAATTATATCGCTAAATACCTTTTTATTAACTACGGTCCTTACATTTCTCCCCTCTTTCAAAATATTTCTTCCTAGAAATCGAATACAATCTAGACACATCACCTAAACCACTGTTTGGAAGGATAACACACGAACTCACCTCCGTGACATAGTTTTTGAAATCTTTGTCTCATATCTTCTTCTGGTTCCCATGTTGCTTCTTCAACTCCTTGTCGGCTTCATTGCACCTTGACTAATGAGACTGACTAATTTCGGAGTTTCTTCTCTTTATGATCAATAATCTGTATCGGATGTTCGAAGTAACTCAAAGTATTATCCAGTTCACACAAATTATCCTAGGCCTATTTTCAATCCATATTGATCCTACCAGTGCTACTGATGTCAGCTGGGGATATGAACAGAATATATTTCGAAGATTTTCTTTGATTCTTGGTTCGATCGTTGTACAGTTTCAAGCTGGTATGAAATTATGGTTTTCGATGATCTTCCTTCTTAATTGAGTATTTTTTATCAAACTTCCCCCCAAAATCATAATCACAAGATATCCTATTAATAGTAAATATCACCACCGCTCTTCCAGAAGCTATCAGGATTGGAAATCAAGACGATAAATATGAACCGACACTCTTAAAGGATAAGCATGTTCAGATACTTGTAGAAGATAAGGATACCTAGGCATTCATAAAGGATAAGTTTGATTACATGTTGATCGGTGGGTAGATATCTGTAACTTATGTTTTTCAAATCTGGGCTATAGTACTTTCAGATCTTTTTAGGCTATTTAGGCATGCAATTCTACACACGCAGTTCAGCTCTCAGGTTGTTCTTACATCAATTCACGGTTGTAAACATATCTCGCACCCAGATCAACCCTCGTGGACTGCTCAGCCCTCGCGTCAAAAGATCAGTTCAAGTACCCAGAACAACTCGCACATGATTAGATCAGATCACCCATCAGTACTGCCATGCCCGTTACTTCTCAGCTTATCAGACTCAGATCAGGTCGCCCCCTAGCAATTCAGCTTAGGAGAGTTCGTTCAGCTTAGAATCCTTAAATCAGCACGGCTACCATTTTGCGCTCGTTCAGCACATAGCTTAGTGCGTAGTATCAAATCAGCTTGCGTCAGAGATGTTATGTTTTTGGCCACTAAACTCCCTAAGCTAAATAATCGCGGCTGATTCAACCACTAATTTGAAATAATTATATCGCTAAATACCTTTTTATTAACTACGGTCCTTACATTTCTCCCCTCTTTCAAAATATTTCTTCCTAGAAATCGAATACAATCTAGACACATCACCTAAACCACTGTTTGGAAGGATAACACACGAACTCACCTCCGTGACATAGTTTTTGAAATCTTTGTCTCATATCTTCTTCTGGTTCCCATGTTGCTTCTTCAACTCCTTGTCGGCTTCATTGCACCTTGACTAATGAGACTGACTAATTTCGGAGTTTCTTCTCTTTATGATCAATAATCTGTATCGGATGTTCGAAGTAACTCAAAGTATTATCCAGTTCACACAAATTATCCTAGGCCTATTTTCAATCCATATTGATCCTACCAGTGCTACTGATGTCAGCTGGGGATATGAACAGAATATATTTCGAAGATTTTCTTTGATTCTTGGTTCGATCGTTGTACAGTTTCAAGCTGGTATGAAATTATGGTTTTCGATGATCTTCCTTCTTAATTGAGTATTTTTTATCAAACTTCCCCCCAAAATCATAATCACAAGATATCCTATTAATAGTAAATATCACCACCGCTCT
>KQ987796.1:50441-64619 GCA_001598015.1 Dorcoceras hygrometricum
ATATCCTATAAATAGTAAATACCACCACCGCTCTTCCAGAAGCTATCAGGATTGGAAATCAAGACGATAAATATGAACCGACACTCTTAAAGGATAAGCATGTTCAGTTCAGATACTAAGATAAGGATACCTAGGCATTCATAAAGGATAAGTTTGATTACATGTTGATCGGTGGGTAGATATCTGTTCTGTATGTTTTTCAAATCTGGGCTATAGTACTTTCAGATCTTTTTAGGCTATTTAGGCATGCAATTCTACACACGCAGTTCAGCTCTCAGGTTGTTCTTACATCAATTCACGGTTGTAAACATATCTCGCACCCAGATCAACCCTCGTGGACTGCTCAGCCCTCGCGTCAAAAGATCAGTTCAAGTACCCAGAACAACTCGCACATGATTAGATCAGATCACCCATCAGTACTGCCATGCCCGTTACTTCTCAGCTTATCAGACTCAGATCAGGTCGGAAAGAGAGAAGATCTCAAATTTCAGTGTTGAAACAATTGCAAGCTTCGAATTTCTTGAGATGTTATCAAATTATATTTTGAGAGAAAGGGAAAGAGAGAAGATCTCAAATTTCAGTGTTGAAACAATTGCAAGCTTCGAATTTCTTGAGATGTTATCAAATTATATTTTGAGAGAAATCAACGGTCACGATTTCAGCAGATAAAGCCTGTTAGACAATTTGAATTGAAGAGACAAGATCAGAGCTACTTTGAGTATAGTTGCACAGTACGCAGAGTTGGTACAACCGATGTTTACCTCCTTTGGTATATAAGTCAACTCAGCTATGACAAGCACAAACAACATTTTGCATAGCATTAACGGATCATTTAATGCGGTGATACGATGAAGAAATGAAAGTATGGTTTGTGTACACTGGCTAATTAATGAAAGTTGAATATGGGAGAGTATAAATAGTTGGAGAATTTAAACATAGAAGCTCTCGGACATTTTCTTAAGCTCTTTGAAAATAATAGCTCTCTGATTCTCTCGCTCTTGCTCTCAGACATTCTTACGCTCACTGAGAATTTTCAAACGCTCAAAAATTCTCTAAGTCCCAATGTTCAATCTTGAAGAACATCTTTATTAAAGTTCTTATTTAGATATATCTTCGAGATATCTGCTGGTTTACTTTTGTAAACAGTTTTCATTGTATAGAAACCAGAAGATTTACAGTACTCAAGATATTGTGTTCATTGTATATTTAGATTTGAGTCTGTAACGAACGTGTTTCTTGAAGCACTTGTAACCCAGCACTGCTATCTGCGTGTAGTAGAAGTTTCTAGGAGTTCATTTGGAGCGAGGCTCAGTGACCAGGTGTTTGCAGAGGCTGTATTCACCAAATCTTCTAGTAGGACCTTCCTGAAAAGGAAGAAAGGGAGATGTAGGATTTTAAGATTCGAAATTTCAGAAACAAATTCTGAACCTTGCACTTTTACTTATTGCATTGATTTTATTTTACATAATTGTTCACTGTTTAATCGGTTTATTTTCGCACATTAATTGTTAACCGAGAAAACAGCTTAGGACTGAGAGCCTCAGATTTGGTCACTTAGATTTGAGTTTCGAAGGCTTTTAAAACTGTTTTAGGGTTTAGAAAAATCAAAATCGATAGGAGTTCATTGAACCCCCCCTTCTGAACTCCTACACATATTTTAAAAAAATTTTCGATTCCATTGATCCTATCAATTGGTATCAGAGCCTGTGTATCTCAGTTATTGAACAGTATTATCTTTGCGCTTATATACTTTGAAAAATTTTGTCTTCTCACAACAAAATTCCCGTGTTTTCCAAGGAAGATTACGATGACTGGAAGAGAAGGATGCAAGCGCATTTGGCCGCTCAAGACTATGACATGTGGTCCGTCATCACTGATGGTCCCATGAAGATTATGAAGGCCAATACAGCAATAGCGATAACTGATGGCACACCTCAGTGTATTGAAAAGAATAGGTTTGAGTATACAACTGAGGACAAGAAGAAAGCTAACTTGGAAAACATAGCCATGGATATTCTATACAAGACGCTGGACAAGAATATGTTTAGCAAAATCAAGACCTGTGATACAGCAAAGGAGATATGGGAAAAGTCGACACAGATCTGTGAAGGAAAACCAAGGAGAACAAGTTGACTGTTGCACAACAGAAGTATGAGTCAACTAAGATGCGTGAAGGCGAGACCATGGCGGAGTTTGAAGAAAGATTCAGTGCTGTGCTGATAGAGCTTACCAGTCTTGGAAAATAATATAGCAACAGAGAAATGGCTCTCAAGGTGATGAGAGCGCTGCCGAGAGAATGGTATGTCAAGGCAATGGCAATGATGGAGTCCAAAGATCTAAACAAGCTTGAACTGCATGCTCTGTTTGCTAATCTGAAAGCCTACTATTTCGAGCTGGAGACCAGATCAGAGGCACCATCAATATCACAACCAACCAAAGCTCTAGCAGCAACGACATCTGAACAGTGCTCACCTAGCACTAACAAGTCTGCAGAACAACTGAGCAACGACGCCATGTCCCTCTTCGTCATGAAGTTTGGGAAATTAATGAGAAAATCCTATAACCCTTCTTTCAATTATAACAAATCTGAAAATATATCTACTGATTTAAACTGTTATAACTGTGGTCGACCAGGGAATTTTTCAGCAGATTGAAACAGGCCCAAGAAGGACGACAAGAAGAAAGATGATAGATTCAAGAAGGATGATAGAAGGTCCACAGAAAGAAAGAGGACCAGATCTGATAAGAGGCCCAACCAAAAGAATGATCGTAAAGTACTTGTTGCAGAGGATAGAAACAAGAACTGGGCATATTCAGATTCGGAGACTACATCAAGCAGCTCCTCATCCAGTGATAGTGAGCAAAAAGAAGTTCACTGCTTGATGGACAACCAAACTACGGATGATGAGGTATTCGATTTCTCCAATACTGAATTTACACTAGAGGACTTTATCAATGCACTGAATTAAATTGTCCATGAGTACCGTAAGCTATCTCAAGCATTCGAGTAGATTAAAGCTGAAAACGGTTGTTTCAAAAGTAGTTCAGTTGAACCAAGCACTGCTCAGCTTGGGGATTCTGACAACTTACAGACAGAGCTGAGTAAGCTGAATATTGAGAATGAATCTTTGAGAAATAAGTTCTGTGAGCTCACATCTGAAAACGAAAGGTTAAATAAAGTGATGAGCTCCTGTACCAAGTCTTCCATTTCCTTAAGCAGGCTGCATGAGACCTAAAAGCCACTGAATGATAAAATTGGCTTAGGTTTCAATGTTGGTGAAACCAGCTCTGAGGGGACTAGTACTCAGTCATATCTGGCCTATGACAAGTTCAATAAAATGAATTTTGTCAAAGCTAGTGTGACACATGACACCTGTGAGTCCGTGAAGTACGATGATCATATTTCACCAAAGTTGAACTATAAGGGTAGAGCTGGTATTGGTTATACCAGGCCTGAGAATAATAAGCCCAGTTGGCTAAAGAAAATACTTGAAAAAGATAAAACGAAAGCTGGATCTAAGTCATCTGTTCCGAACCAGCAAAGGCGTGGTTCAACAAAGGCAAAATCTGTATGGGTAAAATTTCAACCCCAGCGAAATCTGAATGGTCAAAGTGCTAAGCCAAAGCTCAACAGATCTCACAATGTTTCTGCACGAACCCTAGTTAATATCCATACTGGGAAGACTGTCAAAGTAATTCAAGTATGGGTCCCGAAATGGGTAATCCTATCTGGACCCAAGTAAAATTGGGTATCAAAAATTTGTTTTCGTGATTGCAGATCAACAGGTACAAAGTTGCAGAAGACTCTATCATCTGGTATCTGGATATCGTCTGTGCACGACATATGACTGGAAATCCAAAGATGCTATCAGATTTGACATCGCACAAAGGAGCTAAGATTGTGTTTGGTGATAACTCACACGGTAACACTGTGGGTAAGGGTAAGCTTACCCATGATAACATTTCAATATCTGATGTTTTACTCGTTGAGAATTTGTGTTATAATTTGATTAGCATAAGTCAGCTTTGTGACAATGGTTACACAGTTAACTTTCAAAAGCACGCATGCATAGTTCATAACTCTGATGGTCTGACAGTGTTGGTAGGAAACAGATCGGGGAATACCTACATTGTCAACTGGTCAGATTAGATGAGGTCTGAACAAATTTTCCTAGCAGCTGACTCTTCCAAGAGCTGGCTGTGGCACCAGAGAATGAACCATCTAAACTGCAAAACACTTTCCAAGTTTAGTAAGCTTGAATTGTTTTCTGGTATGCCCAAACTAAAATTTTCAAACGACAAGTTTAGTAAGCTTGAATTGTTTTCTGGTATGCCCAAACTAAAATTTTCAAACGACAAGATTTGTGCAGCATGTCAGCTGGGAAAACAAACTCGATGTACCTTTAAAAAGAAAAATGGTCTTCGTTCTTCCCGAAGCTTAGAGCTTTTACATATGGATATTTTTGGTCCTATGCCCGTAACTAGCTTATGGGGAACAAATTACACCCTTGTCATTGTTGATGATTTTACTAAATTTACATGGGTGCTGTTTTCAAAATCAAAAGACCAGACCGCTGACCAGTTGATTAAGCTTTTAAAACGTTTGCAAAATGACAAATCTTGTACTGTCAACCGGATAAGATCTAATAGAGGTACTGAATTTTTAAATTATAAGCTATCCATCTTATCTGGAAGATATTGTAATAAATCATTCAGCAGCTTGAACTCTTCAGCATAACGGGCTCGCTGAGAGGTGAAACCGAACTTTAAAAGAAGCTGCTCGATCTATGATTGCTGATCTGCTATTTCAAAAAAATTCTGGGCAGAAGCAGTTAACACAGCTTGCTACACTCAGAACAGATCTATGATTAATAATAACCATGGCGTTATCCCATATGAGATCTGGAGTGGCAAGAAACCTGATATATCATTTTTCAGGGTGTTTGGGTGCAGATGTTCCATTCACAATAATGGTAAAAAGCACATAACAGCTTTCGATGCCAAATATGATGCAGGTCTATTCCTCAGATATTCAGCTGTGAGCAAAGCCTACAGAGTGTTCAACAACCGAAGTCTTACTGTTGAAGAATCAGCTCACGTTGTGTTCAACGAGACCAGCTTTCGATCAAATTCAGCTGTGAGCTTACATGACTTGTGTCACATCTGGATTCAACCAGCCTTGATGATTTGACTGATGACGTGGCACATATTTGATACACAGCTGATCCCCAACCAGCATTGGACACACCACACGAAAACGCGCAAGCATATCTGACAGGTAACCCAGTAGTCATTGATTTGACTAACGTTGACCCTGTACAGGAACAAATCTCAACTAGTGTGCCAGTTACGGTGTTGGACCAACTAGTACTCAAGTGGATATTCAAGCATATCCTAAGTACATAAATTGGTATCCAGACCAACTTCAGATACACAAGAAGATTCAACATATCAATTGGCATCTAATCCAAATCTGGACCAACAAAGCTCATATCAATTGGTATCAGTCAATCCAGATGAAGCAATCCAGCAAGACATCTAAGCAGAACAGGGAGCTAATCCAATTGGATCTGACCTTCGGTGGAATAGCAATAATCCACCCGAGCAGATAATAGGTAACATTCATTCTCCTGTTCGCACACGAGGCCAACTTATGCATGAGTATTTTAATTCAGCATTCATATCTCATATAGAACCAAAGCTGATAGAAGAGGCCTTAGCTGACTCAAGCTGTCATGCCTCGTGCTCACATCAGAGATAAACCACACAAACACTAGCGGAAGCAACTAAAAAGTGGTTTTTATTTTTTTTGCTTTTGGACTGACAGAAAGACAATATAATTTAAAATACGGAAATACTCAAAATAATCTCAGTTTTATAAATTCACAACAGACAAGGCTACAAGCCAAAGTAAAACGGTACAACATAAACATGCATCAAGTACCTGACAACAACCACAACTGCACAATACAAACAATACAGGTACTGATAAAGTGCCAACTATATAGGTCTAAGCATCACCCAGGACATCCCACCCGCAGTGATACCAGTGCATATAAATCCTATACATAACTGGGACACTCTAACTACCTCCTAGGGCACCTCCAGCTTCGTTAAAACCACGACCAGCTGTGAAACCTGGGATACCTGAAAACAACACAGGCAAACAAAACAAACCAAGCCCCTGAGGGACACGTCACTTCGCTACCAACAGCTGATTCACAAACCAGCAGCTGAATAAAACAACGCATCTGATCTCTCAACAGTAGATGTCTCACGCGACCAACAGCTGACGCTAAACGCTACACCAAAAACGTTGTCGTTTCAACTTAACTAAACGACGTAGTTCTGCCTCACGCTACAGTACAAAATCTGAAATCCACGTCAGCATTGCTGATGCTTCCTACCAAGACGCAACAGCTGATATACCAACAGCTGACGCGATCGCTCAACTACAGGAACATTGACTCCCGTTGACATCTATTGGTAGTAACAAACAGACTTTCCCCAAGACATCTGCTCCTGCGAAACGGCATCGCATCATGCCCGCGCCACGTTCAACAGACCCTCTTACGTCAGCAGATCTCTCACTAGCGCTAGGCCAAAACGGCGTCGTACCAACTAATCTAAACGACGACGTTTTGTACTCACTACTAAAACACGCTGGCAGACTTCTAAACAATACTAGCACTAGCAGATTTCTCCTATTTGATCAGATCTCTCCACAAAATCTGAATTCTTAAAATCAGATTAATTCCACAAATTAATCTTTTCTAAATTTCGGGTCTCACATTCCTCCCACACTAAAACAGGATTTCGTCCTCGAAATCAAACAACAATCTCGAAACAAAACAACAGAAAATCAAAACAGAAATTCACCTATTACATAGCCAATAGTTCAAGATAACTGAGCAAACAACAAGAAACAACTAGGGAAAAGAACAACAAAAAACTAACCAACTACTGGAATCTGATACAAAATCACTCAAACAGATGCGGCCACTCACGCTGCATCTTCTCTTCCAGCTCCCAGGTAGCTTCTTCCCTAACATGTTTGCTCCATTGCACCGTTACCAAAGGAATGGTTTTATTCCTCAACTGTTTTTCTTTTCTGTCTAGAATTTGCAAGGGATACTCCACATAGCTCAACGTCTGATCTATCTCAACCTCGTCAGTTCTCAACACATGAGACGGATCTGGCTCGTACTTCCTCAACATGGAAACATGAAAGACATCCTGTAGAGAAGATAAATCTGGTGGCAACAACAGCCGATACGCCAAAGGGCCTATCCTCTCAACAATTTCATACGGTCCAACATAACGAGGGGCTAACTTTCCCTTGTGACCAAAGCGCATAACACTTCTGAAAGGAGAAACTTCAAGGAATACCTGATCACCAACCTGAAACTCTAGAGGTCGACGCCTCTTATTAGCATAAATGGCTTGGCGATCTTGGGCAGCTTTCATCCGCTGTCGAATCAGATACACATGATCCTTCATCTGCTGCACAAAATCGGGAAGACAGCTGCTTCTCCCCCACTTCTTCCCAACACACAGGTGATCTGCACTTTCTGCCATACAAAGCCTCGAATGGCGCCATGCCAATTGTCACTTGGTAGCTGTTATTGTAGGAAAACTCAACTAAAGACAATGCGTCTTGCCAGCTACCACCAAAATCCATCACAAAAACTCTCAACATAACCTCCAACGTCTGAATATTTCTCTCAGATTGACCATCTTTTTGGGGGTGATACGCTGTGCTCATGGCCAATCTGGTACCCAAATATGCTTGCAAACTCTTCCAAAACCTGGAAGTAAACCTTGGATCTCGGTCAGAGACAATCGAAACAGGCACACCGTGCAGTCTAACCACAAAATCCACATACAGTTACGCCATTTTATTCAAAGAGAAGGTCATTCCATAGGGAATAAAATGTGCAGACTTCGAAAATCTGTCGATTACAACCCAAATCTCATCACAACCTCTGCTGGAACGAGGCAAATGCGTCACAAAATCCATCGCTATGTGCTCCCAATTTCATTGGGGCACTTCCAAACTCTGCAACAGACCACCGGGTCTCATCTTTTCAGCCTTAACCTGCTGACAGTTCAAGCAACGAGCAACGAATCCAGCAACGTCGCTCTTCAAACCAGCCCACCAGAAGTGCGGCATCAACGCATGGTACATCTTTCGTGCACCAGGATGAACACTGTGTCTACCGCAATGCGCTTCTCTAAGGATCTCCTCCCGAAAATCTATCAGATTGGGCACAAACAACCGACCACAGAAACGCAAACAACCATCAGACGAAACAGAATAGTCCTCAAGCTGTCCAGCCCTGACCTTCAACCTCAACTCGTGGATGGAAGGATCTGTCCTTTGAGCGGCTCTAATGCTCTAAATGATCTGTGGCTCAAATTGGAAAGAAGAAACCACCACATAGTCCTCAGTCGGGTAAAACCTCCAACCAGTAGTGCTAAGATGCTCACAGACCTTAGAAATATACAGCGACGCAAGCATTTATCTGTGGCTCAAATTGGAAAGAAGAAACCACCACATAGTCCTCAGTCGGGTAAAACCTCCAACCAGTAGTGCTAAGATGCTCACAGACCTTAGAAATATACAGCGACGCAAGCATCTTTTCCGGATCCTTCCTGCTCAACGTATCAGCACTACGTTAACTTTCCCAGGCTGGTACTTGATCTCACAATCAAAATCCTTTAGAAGCTCCATCCACCTACGCTGTCTCATATTCAAGTCAGGCTGCGAAAACAGATACTGCAAACTCTTGTGGTCTGAATACACCATAAACTGCTCGACATACAGATAGTGGTGCCAAATATTCAACGCAAAGACCACAGCTGCTAGCTCCAAATCATGAACTGGATAACGAGTCTCATGCGGTTTTAGCTGCCGCGAGGCATAAGCAATGACCCGTCCATGCTGCATCAACACACAGCCCAATCCATTGAGCGAAGCATCAGAACAAAAGACGAAGCCACCTGAACCAGACGGCAAAGCCAACACAGGCGCTGTAGTCAACTTCTCCTTGAGCAATTGAAAGGCATTCTCGCATTGCTCAGTCCAAACGAACCGCTTGTGTTTCTGAGTCAGCTGAGTCATTGGCCTAGCTATACTAGAGAAACGCTCTATAAAACAACGGTAATAGCCATCCAGACCCAAGAAACTACGAACCTCAGATACATTCCTAGGTCGCTCCCAGTAAAAAACAGCATCTACCTTACTGGGATCCACAGAAATGCGATACGCCGAAATCACATGACCCAAAAACACGACGCGATCCAACCAGAATTCGAACTTAGAGAATTTAGCATACAGCTGCGAGTCTCTCAACGTCTGAAGAACTACTCTCAAATGATCCTTATGCTCCAAAGGAGTCTTCGAATACACCAAGATTTCGTCGATTAACACTATCACCAACTGATCTATAAACTCACGGAAGACTCGGTTCGTCAAATCCATTAAGACTGCAGGGGAATTTTTCAATCCGAAAGGCATCACCAGAAACTCAAAATGCCCGTACCTAGTACAAAAAACAGTCTTTGCAACATCTTGATATGGTACCCTGAACGTAGATCGATCTTAGAATATACAGCAGAACCTTGAAACTGGTCAAACAAGTCATCGATCCTCGACAACGGGTACTTATTCTTAACAGTAACTTTGTTCAGCTGACGGAAGTCAATGCACATTCTCATTGTGCCATCCTTCTTCTTGACAAACAAAATAGGCGCTCCCCACGGCGGCATGCTAGGTCTGATAAAACCTTTCTCCAGCAAGTCATCCAGTTGCACCTTGAACTCTCTCAACTCAGCAGGCGCTAAAAGATATGTTGCACGCGAGATCGGAGCTGTGCCAGACACCAACTCAATGCTAAAGTCCCTCCTCGGAGGAAAACCAGGGATATCCTCCAAAAGCACATCAGGAAAATGACGCACAACTGGAACGTCACTGAGCTACACATGCGAAGAAGAAGATGCATCCAACGCGTAAATCATAAAACCAGCGTTCTCCATCGACAAAAAGCTGAACATCTCCATCGCTGAGACCAACGGAATCTTCGACTGGGAATCAGCACCGTAGAAATTCCATTTCTCACCGGACTGAGGCCTAAAATGCACGATCCCATGGAAACAATCCACGGAGGCCCTATAGCTGGACAACACGTCCATTCCCACTATGCAGTCGAAATCCCAAAACATCAAACGAATCAAATTCACTACTAGCACATGCTCACAAAACCTCAGAACGCCATTCAACAAAACTTCCTGGGAGAACAGGCTCACGCCGCCAGGAGTATAAACAGACACAACATTGCGCAAAGAGGTGGTATGCAGACCATGCTCAACCACAAATGCATCAGAAATAAATGAATGTGATGCGCCAGTGTCAAACAACAGTCGTGCAGGAAAATCAAATACAAGGCATGTACCTGAAATCACCCTGCTCGGCGTCTCCTCCGCTTGCTCCCTATTAATACCGTTCGCTTGAGCATGTTGGGGTCCAGAGAAATGCTGCTGAGACGACTGTCCGAAACGCGACGGACCAGGCAACTGGAACGGCCTAAACTGCGTCTCTCCAACCCTAGGTTGCGGAAACTGAGGGGAACGACCCCTAGACGATCCTCCTCGACCCTGAGGTGGGGCTGCGGCTTGCTGCGATCCAGCTGATGGACACACTCTCGCGAAATGCCCATACTGACCACAGATGTTACAAGAGCCCTGCACACCAACATACTCAGTCGACGAATGTTTGCCTCCACAGAAGCCACAAAACTCTGCCCTATAACCACTGCTACTAGAGATGCTAGAACCAGAACAACCAGAACCAGACTTGTTCTTAAACTGATGGCCACGATGTCGGAACCTCTGGTGGCCAGACTGCTGAGCCAATTGCTGCTGCTGCGTGGGTTGATGAGCTGACTGCAAAGACTGAGAAGACTGCACTCCCTGAACAGCGGGACGACCACCCTGAGCACCCTGAGGCCTAGCACGAGACCTCCGGCTCCGCAGACCTTCCTCAATATCGATTGCATTGTCCACTGCTTCAGCATAACTCTTTGGTTTGCTCGTCAGCACCATCGAATACAGCTCTTCATTCAAACCCTCAATAAACTTAGTCCTCTTGGCCCTCTCCCGGCCATCAGCATGCGGAACATACGCCAAAAGAGAAGAAAACAACCGAGCATACTCTCGCACAGACATCGTACCTTGCTCCAAATGATAGAACTCTCGCTCACGAGCGTTCACGTACGACTTCGGGACGTACTCCTGCCGAAAGGAAACGTAGAAACTATCCCAAGTGATTTCCACACCGGTCTCCTCCAGAGTCCTCGAAGCGCCACGCCACCAACGCTTTGCACTCTTCCTCAGCTGGAAGGTCGCCAAACTCAACCGAAGCACATCATCATACTGAACACGATCGAACAAACCAGTGATGTGCCATAGCCACGAATCCGCATCCTCGCTAGAATCGTCACCATTGAAAATCTGGGGACTCATCCTTTGGAACCTAGCCATCCCAATTTCCATGCTCTCCACACGGGTTGTCAAGTCGTCTACTTCATCCTCCACTCGCCTACCGTGACCACGGGAAGGGAAACTACGCTGATCCTCGTTCTGACCTCTAGACTCATCCTGAAAATGCCCTCTACCTCTACCCATAAGTCTAGGCGGCATCTACGAAGGCACTAAACAGGATAAGGTAACACAGAACAGATACAACATAGAAATCACATAACACAACCATATGCAGCACATTATCACATAGTCAAACACAAACAACACACAACACTGTGCTTAGACTCAAGTGTGATCAAAGAAATCGAGCTTATCTCAGCTTAAGCTCTGATACCAAAAATGTCAGGCCTCGTGCTCACAACAGAGATAAACCACACAAATACTAACGGAAGCAACTAAAAACTGGTTAAACTTTTTTTTTTTCATTTTGGCTTGACAGAAAGACAATAGAATTTAAAATACGGAAATACTAAAAATAATCCCAGTTTTATAAATTCACAACAGACAAGGCTACAAGCCAAAGTAAAACGGTACAACATAAACATGCATCAAGTACCTGACAACAACCACAACTGCACAATACAAACAATACAGGTACTGATAGAGTGCCAACTATATAGGTCTAAGCATCACCCAGGACATCCCACCCGCAGTGATACCAGTGCATATAAATACTATACATAACTGGGACACTCTAACTACCTCCTGGGGCACCTCCAGCTGGGTTAAAACCACGACCAGCTGTGAAACCTGGGATACCTGAAAACAACACAGGAAAAAAAAACAAACCAAGCCCTAGAGGGACACGTCACTTCGCTACCAACAGCTGATTCACAAACCAGGAGCTGAATAAAACAACGCATCAGATCTCTCAACAGTATATGTCTCACACGACCAACAGCTGACGCTAAACGCTACACCAAAAACATTGTCATTCCAACTTAACTAAACGACGTAGTTTCTGCCTCACGCTACAGTACAAAATCTGAAATCCACGTCAGCATTGCTGCTGCTTCCTACCAAAACGCAACAGCTGATATACCAACAGCTGACGCAATCGATCAACTACAGGAACGTTGACTCTCGTTGACATCTGTTGGTAGTAACAAACAGACTTTACCAAAGACATCTTCTCCCGCGAAACAACGTCGCATCATGCCCGCGCCACATTAAACAGTTCCTCTTACGACATCAGATCTCTCACTAGCGCTAGGCCAAAACGGCGTCGTACAAACTAATCTAAACGATGACGTTTTGTACTCACTACTAAAACACACTTGCAGACTTCTAAATAGTACTCGCACTAGCAGATTTCTCCTATTTGATCAGATCTCTTCACAAAATCTGAATTCTTAAAATCAGATTAATTCCACAAATTAATCTTTTCTAAATTTCGGGTCTCACACAAGCTGGATAGACGCTATGCAAGAAGAACTTAGCCAATTTAAGAGAAATAGTGTATGGCAATTAGTTCCTAGACCTAATAAACTTTAGTTATAGGAAATAAATGGGTCTTTAGGAACAAGCTTAATGAACATGGCGTAGTTATAAGAAACAAGGCTAGGCTAGTAGCTCAAGGCTTTAGACAACTAGAAGGGATAGATTTCGATGATACTTTTGGACCATTAGCCAGATTAGAAGCCATTCGCATGTTTCTTGCATATGCTGCATATAAAGATTTCAAGGTATTTCAAATGGATGTGAAGAGTGCCTTTCTAAATGGTATCTTAACTGAGGAAGTGTATGTTGCACAACCTTCTGGCTTAGTTAATCATACATATCCAGATCACGTATACAAACAGGATAAAGCTCTATATGGGTTGAAGCAAGCACCCAGAGCTTGGTATGATACAATTTCAAAATTTCTTATCGAGCATTATTTCACAATAGGCAACGTCGATAAGACATTATTTAAATTTGTCAAAATCTGATCATGTCCTGTTGGTACAAATTTATGTAGATGATATTATATTTGGGTCAACTAACCCCAAACTGTGCCAAAAGTTCTCTAAGCTTATGCAGGACAAGTTCGAGATGAGCATGATGGGAGAGCTGACGTTTTTTATGGGATTATAAGTGAGATAGCTTGACAATTGAATCTTCATCAATCAAGCAAAATTCACGAAAGAACTGCTGAAGAAATATGGCATGAACAACTGTTCAGCAGCAGCGACCCCAATGAGTGCCTCAATAAAATTAGACAAAGATGAAGCTGGAACAGCCATAGAGGTATCTCTGTATCGTGGTATAATTGTCTCTTTGCTATGTTTAACAGCTAGCAGACCAGATATCATGTTTGTTGTCTGTATGTGTGCTAGATGTAGGGGATCCTGATCCGCCCCCCGACGTCGCAGCGGAAGAACAATAGAAAAAGGCCGGGAGACGATCAATACGAAAAATCAGACAATTCAATAATCGTCATTCATAGGGTGTTCAAAAATGAATACCTTGCTGGCACTTGTGCCTGGCTCCAACCGGTATTACAAGAACCCGGCTCTTCTCGGTAGATTACGGTAGATTATCGCCAATCCGGTCCACGACCAGAACCGAGACTCCTTCGTCAGGCTGCACTAGAAGCGCTGACGAGATCAGCACGAACGGATTCTCCTCGTCGAGTTGGCCGGAAACGAATTTCCG
>KQ987796.1:76308-100125 GCA_001598015.1 Dorcoceras hygrometricum
TTTATACACTATTATCCCCTCAGATAGCATAGGATATCCACGCATGTAAGCGAGCGGTGAATCCTCGACAACGAAGCATCGACTCCTACATGCATCGGGATCTCACCAAATCCCGCCGCCTAATGACCCCAAGTGAGTCGGCAAACGAGTCAAAGTGAGACGCCTATCACGTAGAGTCTCAATGACGTTTCGAGTCGTGAGGACTAATCAGTACAACCAAGACCTCGGACTTATCCACTCGACAAATGGTAACCACTTGTAAGTCCGAACGAGGGTAGTTCGATAGATCACCAGGTCACTATCTAACTGCATGCTCAGAACATCACAATGTTCCCTACCAATGAAACATGGTACTTCGCATCGTAGATACTAGTCTCTAGCTCGGGCGGCCTTATCCTCATTTTGACTGCCCAATCGACTAGGAACATGTTCAGAATACACAGTGACTATTAGATGTGTTTCATGATAGCCGTCATACCCACTATCACATCTAACATACACTTAAGTGCATTCTAGGTCTTTACTCAACGCAATTGTTAATCATCATACAACACAATGAAAGTAAAGAATGCCATATAAATAAATGCGAATATCATATATAAAGATTATTTCATACAAGAGTCTTTAAACCCACACGCCACAAGTTGGCTAGTTGGGCATCTACTCTAACAAATACCAGTGCCATCACGATCACCCAGAATCATGTACTGCACTCCAGAACAAAGCACATAGATATTCGACATCATTTCATAAGAGATCGCGTGCTCAAGAAGGATGTCCGTCTGGAATATGTGCCAACAGATCAGCAAGTTGCTGATATCTTCACAAAACCTCTACCGACGCTAAGTTTTCGTACTTTCGAAACATTCTTGGTCTCTTAGAACTGCCGTAATCTATGATTGTGCTAATATTTTGCAGGTTGAATAGCTTATGTTTAATTCAGATTTGAGTCTACTATTCAAGGGGAACAACCAGATGTACATGTTGAAACAGATCCTACAGATTCTCTAGTGCACTTCACTGCTGATGATATTCCTATTGGTGATGAGATATCTACTGCTGCACTTTCTACTGATTTTACATCAGAGTTTGCACAGCTCCGAGCTTCAGTGGATCAGATTTCTATTGAGCATGTGAAAACTAGAGTTGACATAGAGAAGCTCAAGGCCGCAATTTTTACGAAGATCTCAAGCCTTGAGTCTGATTTTCTTGGCAGTTCTGAAACTCAAGACAGGGCTGTTCTTGTTAACAAAGATGTTCTCCGTAAGGAGATAAAAGCTAAAAAATCATCACTGTCCCAAGAAATTGATATTTTTCGTAAAAAGGTCCAAGACCAGAAAGCTGCCCTCTCAAATGATTTGATGGAATTCCGTTTGCAAGCACAGGAAAATTACAATACCCTTACCACTCAGCTATCTGAACTCGTTGACTACATTAATAGGGGTGGTGATGCCAAAAAGGGGGAAATGAGTAGCAGCCGAGGTCCACCGCCTCCTGACAAAAAAAAAACAAATCTAGTGGAAGCAGTAGAAGTGAACCGCCTAAGAAGAGCAGAGGTGGTTCGCAGAGTAGCTCAAGACAAAGGGGTTTCAGATATTGGCTGGGATGAGACTGAATTGGATGAGTCTGTACATTTTTTTTATTTTCAGTTCTTTGTACAAATATTTTGTACTTTGCAGATTTGAATATATATACATAACGCGACTTTGAGCTATATCTTTCATATATTTTTAAGTCGTAGGCTGCTAAGTTTTGTCATCACCAAAAAGGGGAAATTGTTAAGATAAATTTATAAGTTTTGTTATAACAAAAACAAGACTAAGAACTGAAATGAAGTTTACGATCTGGATGTTAAGTATTCACAGAAGAGAAGAAATTATTCAGATCTGGACTGTTAAAAGCATTTATCATATTTGATCTATCGGGAAAATTCAGATCAGAGTTTTTCAGATTTGAGTATCCAGGTTATTTAGATTTTGGGTCAAGTATTCCAGCTATCGGGTTAAGGGCTTCAAACCAGAAGGTATCAGATTTGATTCAGAGTCTACGGTAACAGATTCAGTTTTATTCAGAAGGTATATTTCAGATCAGAGCTTATCAGATGAGAACGAACTTAGTTTTGAGCAAAATCTTTTCAGAGTATTTTCAGTTACTATTTGTCAGACTACGGGAATCAAATTCAGATCAGAACAGTTATTTTAGGAATTCAGATCTCACGGAGTTACTGGTTAAAGAAATCAAAGGAGGAAAGTTCAGATCTCAATATGACCTTTATAAGATGATTTCAGATCTGACAGAAAGTATTGATTGAAATAGAATTTTCAAAAAGGTAAAGAGAGCATATCTCAGATTTCAGTGTTGAAACAGTTGCAAGCTTTGAATTTCTTCAGATTTTATCAAATTATTATTTGAGAGAAATCAACGGTCACGATTTAAGCAGATAAAGCCTTTTAGACAATTTGAATTGAAGAGACAAGATCAGAGCTACTTTGAGTATAGTTGCACAGTACGCAGAGTTGGTACAACCGATGTTTATCTCCTTTGGTATATAAGTCAACTCAGCTCTGAAAAGCGTAGACAACCTTTTGCATAGCATTAATGGAGCATTTAATGCGGTGATACGATGAAGATATGCAAGTATGTTTTGTGTCTACTGGCTAATTAATGACCGTTGAAGATGGGAGAGTATAAATAGCTGGAGAATTTAAATAGAGAAGCTCTCAGAAATTTTCTTAAGCTCTCGGTGATTTTTGAAAAGAATAGCTCTCTGATTCTCTCTCTCTTGCTCTCAGACATTCTTACGCTTACTGGGAATTTTCAAACAGTCAAAAATTCTCTAAGTCACAGTGTTCAATCTCGAAAAACATCTTTATTAAAGTTCTTATTTAGATAAATCTTCGAGATATCTTCTGGTTTACTTTTGTAAACAGGTTTCATTGTATATAAACCAGAAGATTTACAGTATTCAACGATATTGTGTTCATTGTATATTCAGATTTGAGTCTGTAACGAACGTGCTTCTTGAATCAGTTCGAAAATTACGATTATTTCTAACCCAACAGTGTTATCTGCGTGTAGTAGAAGTTGCTAGGAGTTCACTTGGAGCGAGGCTCAGTGACCGGGTGTTTGCAGAGGCTGTATTCACCAAATTTTCTAGTGGAACCTTCCTGAAAAGGAAAAGGGGAGACGTAGGATTTTAAGATTCGAACTTCCAGAAAGAAATTCTGAACCTTGCACTTTTACATATTTCATTGATTTTATTTTACATAAATGTTCACTGTTTAATCGGTTTATTTCCGCACATTAATTGTTAACCGAGAAAACAGCTTAGGACTGAGAGCCTCAGATCTGGTCACTCAGATTTGAGTTAAGCGAAGGCTTGTAAAACTGTTTTAAGGTTTCGAAAAATCAAAATCGATTGGAGTTCGTTCAACCCCCCCACCTTCTGAACTCCTACACATATTTTAAAAATTTTTTCGATTCCATTGATCCTATCAAGATCAATCTCCGGTATTATGGAAATTACTAAGTTGGGTGAACATTGACGAGGGTTTGACAAAATAGCTGTCAGGAGCTTCCAGAAGAAGAGAATGAGATGGGTGGTCGACAATGACCAAGTGTTGGTCAACGAGAGGGTATATGTACTCACGCTCAACAGATCACGGTTATAGTGATTCGAGATCAGCTCAGACCTTATCACAACAATCAGCCCGACGTACAGCTCAGCACGCACTTGCAATCCAACTCTCGCACCCAACAACTCATGGCATAATAGATCACGCTCACGAATCATTCTCACGCATCACATCAGATCGTGCTCCCTCCATCACAGGAGAAATCATCATCCCTCACCGAAGCTGACCACCACCAACAGCTCACGTCCAAATCTAACAGCACAACAGCTGGCTCCACAAAGAGTTGCGCAGATCATACCAGCAGATCAGATCGCACGAGCTCAACACAGGGTAACTGCATAGTACCACCAGATAGCTCGTGCTACATCAGGTCAGATCGCACCCTATCAATCAGCTCAGGATGCTCTATCCAGCTTATGGTAACCAAAACAGCATGCGATGCTCTCAGCTTGCAGCAACAGGCCAGGTCACACACTGGCCAACTTACACGCACTGAACAGTTCTCGCTAAAGCTGAAACCATAAACAAATCTGACCTAAGGTAAAGACCTCAAACAACACTGGTTTATGCGGGATGAAAAGACCAGCTTACGCCTAAGCTGATTCCACTAAACGACACGGCACCACAACCGCGATCTGAAATCTCAGCTTACGCTCTCCAAAACAGCAAGCGCTGTAAAAGCTCAGTTTACATCACTCAGCTCAGCTCAGGTCGCGTACTCTCTTCTCAGCTAATAGTACGTAGATCAGCTTAGAGTACTCAACTCCGCACGTATCGCTCAGGTCAGCTTGTGAGGCTCTATTAAGCTTTCGCTGTCTCAACCAGATTACAAATATTTCGAATCAGCACACGCACCCAGGTCTCAGGATACGCACTCATACCATCTCGCAATGGTCAACCCAACTCTGAAGGGTCAACTCAGCTTGCTATGCTGCGTGACTCCCAAAGCTGCATCCAGTTACGTCTACTCCCTAAACTGCTATCAGCTCAGAGCATTACATCGAACCGGTTCATGCTACAGCAGTATCAGCTTAGCTCACGTGCCCAGCACGGCTAACACAGCACATGACTCACATGTCAGCTTGAATCCGATCTGATCCAGCTCACAACAAGCTTCTAAGCTAAACCTCTCCTTCTCCACATCTAGCGCACTCCGAACTGGTACAATTCTCTAGAAGACACCAATCGGCTTACACCTCTAATATCAGCACAGACCACTGAACCAGCCCGCATCTGTGCTGATCGAAATTACAACCCAATGCAGTTTCCTCTATCAGCTTAGCAAAAACCATAGGATCAGCTTGTGTCTGAGCTGATCCTACTCAGCAGACACTCTCTAATTTGATTCATCTCGATTCGTTAACTGCTAATCTAGACTGATTAGGCCGGTACACAGTTCTTAACTAATCTTACCTATACCACTCCCTTTCCTACCGGTGAGGAAATGGCAACTATAACATGACAAATATTTCAGATATCAAGGTATGGGATGCACAGGTGTCTATCCAAACATAAGCAGGATAACCAGCAACAAAATAGTTAACTGTGATGAAATCATCTGGTGTAGTCTGAGCAGGCTCTTCAGTGAGTGTAAAGACTCGTTCTTGTTGTCGTGGAGGTTGACTCACCACCTGGCTTCCAGCTGGCCTAATCTGGGATTGTGGTTGAAATGAATGCACAGGTTGCCTATCCAGAGAATGTACAGATCATGAAACACTTACCCCCTATGATCGTTCCAAACCACGTTGAGGGCATACTTTCGAAAAATGTCCAATTTGATGACATATATTGCATCTCCTAGACACTCCTCTGCACTGTTCACTAGGATGTTGTTAGGCCCAGTGCGCTTAAACATTGATTAATGACTCAATTAATCTTAATTACATGGAAGCATCAATTATGGGCTAAAAATTATCGTTTGAGCCTGAACTAACATCAACTCTTAAAATACAATCGTACCCAAAATATGGATTTTGACTCAAAAATCCAACAACATCAATAGCAACAAATACAGTTTCAATACATAGTATAAATAACTGGGACTCAAAACGAGGATCTACCAGCTGACGCTCCACTCGGTCCAGCTGGATTACCTGAAGATCCTGCAAAGGCCAACACAGACCAACACAGTACAAAAATGGGAAAATAAAACGAGGTCAAACCTCAGTACGAAGAGCATCAAGAAACAGCAATCATATCATACATGCAATATCTCAAACGTGCAATGCTTGTGGGCTCACAAGAATCATCGGTAAGCAAAGCAAACGACTCAACTGTGCAAAAATCATAAACCTGTGATATTCAGGTACGACAAATCAGCCGCCCATCATAGTTTAGTGGTATTCAGGCACGACACTCAGACAGCCAATCACGGTATCAAGGAATCAGGATCAATATGTATGCGTGAATGCAAGACAGCATCAGCTCACAAAATGCATAATAATTATACACAATCATCAAAAAACCAATCAATATCAGCACATCCAGATAATTCAACTAGCACCTTACCACAACAAAACTACGCATGAAATATTCTCATGCTGATATTAGAGCTGTTAAAAATACGCTCAATTCGTACCTCACTCTCTAAACCGCTGATACCTCAACAGATCACACAGGGGTACACGTCCAGCAGCTCACGCACAAGAACACAACTCCAACAGCTCTTGGAGAAAACCTAACAGACGTGAATGCAAGACAGCATCAGCTCACAAAATGCATAATAATTATACACAATCATCAAAAAACCAATCAATATCAGCACATCCAGATAATTCAACTAGCACCTTACCACAACAAAACTACGCATGAAATATTCTCATGCTGATATTAGAGCTGTTAAAATACGCTCAATTCGTACCTCACTCTCTAAACCGCTGATACCTCAACAGATCACACAGGGGTACACGTCCAGCAGCTCACGCACAAGAACACAACTCCAACAGCTCTTGGAGAAAACCTAACAGAATCTTCTCGAACAAACACATAGCTACCACCTGCTGAGCCATACCTAAACAGCTCAAGTACAACTATATTGGAACAGATTTGGGTGCTACCAACAACCCAACACGAACCGATACCTTAAACAAGATAACCAGCTCAAATCGAAGCTCAAAATAAGAAGGAATCACTTACCCAAAGCTTCTTAAGAACGAAAGAACTACTGGCCAGAAACCACGAAGATATTCGAACACTGCGACTACTTCGCGCTCCCTCAACTCGACGACTCAAGTCTCCTAAATGGTACAATCGAAAGATCCTAAGTAGACGAGCTCAGCACCACCAGTCTTGCTCCAAACGGCGGCACAAATCGACGGTAATCGAAGGAAAAGAGTTCGAGTGAACAGTAAGGGTTTGGAATCAGACATAAGTCGATATCTCTCTGAGGAAGAAGATAAGAAATATCAGGTCTCAAATTCGCTAAGTGTTGGTCGACACTTATATATATATTCTCCAGTCAACGCTACAGTGCCACCAACCAAATCTGATCTGAGCACTTAACCAGCTTTGACTCCTCTACGCTAGCCAAATCTGAATTCCACCAAACGACGTCGCAACAGGGTCTAGACTCATCAAATCTGATGCTCTCTAAACGACGTCGCATCTATCACACTCAGCCAACGCCAAATCTGGTATACGCCAAACGACATTGTATCGCTTATACTCAACCTACGTCTACCCGGGTAATCCAAAACGACATAGTTTCGTCTCCCGCTCAGGACAACCCGCTCATACACGCGAGGGTCAGATCTGGACACTCAGATATTACTCAATTCTGAGAACAACGAACCGGTCTACTCAAACCGTGAACCAAATCTATTCTCACAGCGCTTCTAATCACTTGCGCGCGGTATTTTCCAAATCTGAACTCCAAATGCTGCAGATACACCAAATCTACCCAGCCCTTGCTCTCTCTCTCCCTTCACTCCACGATACACACCCGATACACTTCTAAGTCAATTCCGAAGCTCCTTAACAGCTTACTCAACACGAGATACCTCTCGAGACTACATCACCATTCAGATTTGGATAATTCGTTAATTACTAACAAACGATTTCCAGTCCTGATCAAATCAGCTCATGAAATCAAATCTTGCAGTTTCCTCTAATCTGCTCATAACACGCCACTAATTAAACCAGTTAGTTACAGTCCTCACATCATCCCCACCTTAAGAGATTTCATCCTCTAAATCAGAAGGAAACTACAGATCAAGATCAAAGGACTATCGGAAAATCACCAGACAAAATACACAACTCTCCATAATTTCTCAAAGCTTATCAACAATCTAGTATATCTCAATGCTTAACAAGATCACTTACCTAGGTACAAAACAACTCAACACGTAAATCAGCAGACTAGAAGATTACATGAATCAATTCTTCGTATGCTCAAACAGATGAGGCCACTCTTGTCTCATCTTTTTTTCAACTTCCCAGGTAGCTTCCTCTCTTTCATGATTGCTCCATTGGACCATCACCAACGAAATAGTCTTATTCATAAATTTCATCTCCTTCCTATCCAGAATCTGCACTGGATATTCAACATTAATCAGGGTTGAATCTAGCTCAACTTCATCGGTTCTCAACACATGGGAATGATCTGGCTCATACTTTCTCAACATAGACACATGAAACACATCATGTATCGCTGCTAACTTAGCAGGAAACTGCAATCAATAAGCCAAGGGTCCAATCCTCTCAATAATCTCAAAGGGACCAATGAATCTAGTAGCTAACTTACCCTTAAACCTGAATCTCATTACGCTCTTGAAAGGAGAAAATTTCAGGAACACTCGATCGCCAACTTGAAACTCCAAAGGCCTACGCCTCTTGTTAGCACAACTAGCTTGACGATCTTTTGCAGCCTTCATTCTGCTCCGAATCAACTTGACCTGATCTTTCATATGCTGCACAAACTCAGGTGTAGATAGCTATTTCTCACCAACTTCTTCCCAAAAAATTGGTGATCTACACTTTAGACTGTACAAAGCTTCAAATGAGGCCATCCTGATAGTCACTTGGTAGCTATTTTTATACGAAAATTCTACCATGGATAAAGAATCTTGCCAGCCACCACTGAAACCATCACTATAGCTCGCAGCAAATCCTCCAAAATCTGTATGGTCCTCTTGGATTGGCCATCTGTCTGAGGATGATAAGCTGTACTCATAGTCAATCTCGAACCCATTGTTGCTTGCAAGAACTTCCAAAATCGGGAAGTAGATCTTGGGTCTCTATCAGACACTATCGAAACCGGCACTCCATGCAATCTAACCACATGATCAACGTACAGTCTTTTCATCTTCTTCATGGAACACCTCACATCATAGGGAATGAAATGGGCTGACTTCGAAAGCCTGTCAATAACAACCCAAATCGCATCGCATCCCCTTTTCGAACGAGGTAAATGAGTCACAAAATCCATAGCCACGTGCTCCCAATTCCATTGAGGAACTTCCAAACTCTGTAGCAATCCACCAGGTCTCATCCTCTCAGCCTTGACCTGTTGACAATTCAAACATCGAGCTATAAATCTTGAGATGTCATTCCTCATACCTTCCCACCAGTAGTGAGACTTCAAGGAATGATACATCTTCTTCTTTCCCGGATGCACACTGTAACGACTACAATGGGCCTCGTTTAAGATGGTTTCCTTCAGATCAATCAAATTTGGAACAACCAAGGTCTCATCCTCTCAGCCTTGACCTGTTGACAATTCAAACATCGAGCTATAAATCTTGAGATGTCATTCCTCATACCTTCCCACCAGTAGTGAGACTTCAAGGAATGATACATCTTCTTCTTTCCCGGATGCACACTGTAACGACTACAATGGGCCTCGTTTAAGATGGTTTCCTTCAGATCAATCAAATTTGGAACAACCAATCTACCACGAAATCTCAAGAATCCATCAGAAACAACATAAAAATCTTCCGACTGCCTTAATCTTCAACTCAGGAATATACGGGTCAGTCTGCGCTGCTCTAATGTCCGCGACAATCTGTTGTTCAATCTGAAAGAAGAAACCACGAAGTACTGATCACCTGGCTAAAAACGCCATACAGAAGTTCTTAAATGCTCATAAACTTTGGATATACTCATCGACGTCAACATCGCAGGCTGGCTTTCCTACTCAAAGCATCTGAAACTAAGTTCATCCGCCCAGGATGATACTGAATCTCACAGTCAAAATCCTTGAGCAACTCAATCCAACGACGTTGCCTCATATTCAGATCTGACTGAGTGAAGATATACTTCAAACTCTTGTTGTCTGTGTACACCACAAACTGCTCATCATACAAGTAGTGACGCCAGATCTTCAAGTCAAAAACAATAGCAGCCAACTCTAGATCATGAACGGGGTATCTCGTCTCATGAGGTTTCAACTGTCGAGATGCATAAGCTATCACTCGCCTGTTCTGCATCAATACACAGCCCAAACCATTCAGAGAAGCATCGGAACAAACCACAAAACCTCCAGAACCCGAAGGTAAAGCCAACACAGGAGCAGTAATCAACTTCTCCTTAAGCAACTAAAAACTCGACTCACATTCATCTGTCCACAGAAATCTTCTATCCTTCTGGGTCAACTGCGTCATCGGCTTGGCTATTGAAGAGAATTTCTCGATAAAACGTCTATAAATTCTAGCCAAACCCAAGAAACTAAGGATCTCAAAAACATTCCTAGGTCGCTCCCAGTTAAGAACTGCTTCGATCTTACCAGGATCCACCGAAATACCTTCTGCGGATATGACATGACCCAAAATGATTACCTTATCTAACAAAAATTCACACTTACTGAACTTAGCATACAGCTGTGAGTCTCTCAGTTTCTGCAACACTAGTCTCAAGTGCTCCTTATGCTCCCTTAGCTCTAGATCATCGATCCTTGGCAACGAGTACTTGTTCTTGATCATTGCTTTATTCAACTGCCGAAAATCAACACACATCCTCATAGATCCATCCTTATTCTTCACAAAGAGAATCGAGCTCCCCAAAGCAACATACTAAGCCTAATAAATCCCTTCTCTAGAAGGTCACGTAACTGATCCTTGAGTTCTTTCAACTCAGCTGGCGCCAATTGGTAAGGGGCTCTTGAAATCGGGGTTGTCCACGACACCAACTCAATGCTGAAATCAATCTCTCGTCTCGTAGGGAATCCAGGAATCTCATCCGAAAACACATCTGGGAAATCTCGAGCAATCGGGACATCACTCAACTCTATCCGTGATTCTTGGGAAACATCCAGGGCATAAATCGTAAACCTAGAGTTCTCTAGCGATAACAGATTAAACATCTCCATGGCAGACACTAGTGGAATCTTCGATTGTGAATCATCACCGTAGAAATCCCACATTTCCCCAAATCGAGGTCTAAACCTCACTACGCCGTGGAAACAATCCACAGTCGCTCTATAACTGGATAACACGTCCATACCCAAGATACATTCAAAATCTCTCATCTTCAAAGAAATCAGATTCGTCACCAACACATTCTCATCGAATATGACAAGGCAATCTAAACCACTTCACGAGACATCAACCACACGTCAGCATGAGTAGAAACAAATACAACATCACACAATGGTGTAGCACTCAACCCACACTCATGCACAAACAAATCAGATATAAAAGAGTGTGATGCTCTTGTATCAAACAAAACTCGTGCAGGAAAAATCAAAGATAGCACAAGTACCTGCAATAACTCCTCCAGCCATATCATAAGCTTGCTCTCTCATCAAGGCATGCACCTGAGCTTGTTGTGGTCCCGAAAACTGAGGTCTAGAAGATCCTCCGAACCTAGAAGGTTCTCGTGATTGAAATCCTGATCGTTGGGACTGGGCAAAAGGTTGCGGTCTCTGTGAAGAACCACCAGCTGAACCTTGATGTGACTGATTCGAAGGTTGTCCACACATCTAAGGACAAACTCTAGCGAAATGTCCAGGTTTCCCACACCTATGACAAGGACCTTGAACTCCACGGCACTGCGAAGTCATGTGACAACCTCCGCACTGTCCACACATCACTCCTCCAGAGCCACTACCACCAGAGCTAACATAACAAGAAGAACTCGCATTCGACCGTCTCTTAAACTATTTTCCTCGAGGCTTGAACCTCTGGCGATTAAACTGTTGCGATGTCTGAGGAGGTTGAAATGATTGCGTCCCTTCTGGCACGGGTAGGAAGCTGCGTCCAGCAGTCGACTGAACCTGATTCCGCACTTCCAAAAGACTCTCCTCAATGTCCATCGCCCTATCCACTGCCTCGGCATAAGTCGCAGGAGAACTGGCTAAAACCATTCGGAACAAATCGGGCCTCAACCCTCTCAGAAACTTGTTCCTCTTCGTCCTCTCCTGGTTAGCAACGTGGGGAACATACGACAGAACCAAAGAAAACTGTCTAGCATAATCAGCCACCGTCAAGTTCCCTTGCTTCAGATTATCAAACTCCCGCTCACGGTTATTGTAGTACGACTCAGGTGTATAGTCCTGTCGAAAAGCTGCACAGAAGCTCTCCCAAGAAATCAAAGCACCACTATCTCTCATGACTCAGGAAGTACCATTCCACCAACGTTAAGCAAGATTCCTCAACTTCAAGACAGCCAACTTCAATCTCCTCTCCTGAGAGTAATCCACTGTGTCAAACAATTCCTTCATATGCTCCAACCATCCTCAGCCATCAGACCACTCTCGGCGCCAGCGAACGTAGGGGGATTCATCATCTGGAATCTAGAAGAACTAGCTCCATCTCACCAATCTGCCTAGTCACATCTTCCACCTCAACCTCTGCCTGTCTATCTCTATGACACAAAGGCACACTCTGCTGCTCAACATCCTCATCGCTCCCCGGGGCTCTAACTCCCCAACTACCTGCCTAACGATTCTACTCCTACCTCTCCTCGACGGCATCTACCAAAACTCAGAGGTAAGAACCATAAGCATATAATACACATAGGCAAGCAGCACAATCACAGAGTCAATCACAAATAAAACTCAAACTCTGTGCCTAGACTCGAGTGTGATGAAAAAAAATCGAGCTTATCCCAGTTTAATCTCTGACACCAAAATGTCAGGCCCGTTGTGCTTAAACATTGATTAATCACTCAATTAATCTTAATTACATGGAAGCATCAATTGTGGGCTAAAAAATTTCGTTTAGAGCCTGAACTAACATCAACTCTTAAAATACAATCGTACTCAAAATAAGGATTTTGACTCAAAAATCCAACAACATCAATAGCAACAAATACAGGTAAAATACAAATACAGATCCCCAAATTCAAAATCACGCAGGGCATCCCCTGGTTCAATATATAATATAAATAACTGGGACTCAAAACGGGGATCTACCAGCTTCGGTCCAGCTGGATTACCTGAAGATCCTGCAAAGGCCAACACAGACCAACGCAGCCCAAAAATGCGAAAATAAAACGAGGTCACACCTCAGTACGAAGAGCATCAAGAAACAACAATCATATCATACATGCAATATCTCAAACATGCAATTCATGTGGGCTCCCAAGAATCATCGGTAAGCAAAGCACAACGACTCAACTGTGCAAAAATCATAATCCCGTGATATTCAGGTACATCAAATCAGCCGCCCATCACATTTAGTGGTATTCAGGTACGACAACTCCACAAGCCACCACTATGTAGTGATATTCTGGCACGACAACTCAGCCGGCCAATCACGATATCAAGGAATCAGGCTCAATATGTATGCGTGAATGCAAGACAACATCAGCTCAGAAAAAGTATAATAATTAGGCACAATCATCAAACAACCAGCCAATATCAGCACAACCAGATAATTCAACTAGCACCTAACCACAACAACTCAACTACGTAGGAAATATTCTCATGCTGATATTAGAGCTGTTAAAATACGCTCAATTCGTACCTCACTCTCTACAATGCTGCTATCTCAACAGATCACACATGGGTACATGTCCAGCAACTCATGCAGAAGAACACAACTCCACAAGCTCTTGGCGAACACCTAACAGAAGCTGCTCGAACAAACACGTAGCTACCCACCTGCTGAGCCATACCTAAACAGCTCAGGGACAACTATACTGGAACAGATTTGGGTGCTACCAACAACCCAACACGAACCAATACCTTAAATAATATAACATGCTCAAATCAAAGCTCAGAATAAGAAGGAATCACATACCCAAAGCTGCTTAAGAACGAAAGAACTACTGGCCAGAAACCGCGAAGATATTCGAACACTGTGACTACTTTACGCTCCCTCAACTCGACGACTCAAGTTTCCTAAATTGTACCAATCGAAATATCTTAAGGATATAAGCTCAGCGCCACAAATATTGCTCCAAACGGCGGCATAAATAGTCGGTAATCGGAGGAAAAGAGTTTGAGTGAACAGTAAGGGTTTGGAATCAGATATAAGTCGATATCTCTTTGAGGAAGAAGATAAGAAACATCGGGTCTCAAATTCGCTAAGTGTTGGTCGACACTTATATATATATATTCTCCAGTCAACTCTACAGTACCATCGACCAAATCAGATCTGAGCACTTAACCAGCTTTGACTCCTCTACGTGAAACAAATCTGATTTCCACCAAATGACGTCGCACCAGGGTCCAACTCTCATCAAATCTAATGCTCGCTAAACGATGTCGCATCTATCACACTCAGCCAGCGCAAAATATGATATACGCCAAACGACATCGTATCGCTTATACTCAACCCGCGTCTACTCGGGTAATCCAAAATGACATCGTTTCATCTCTCGCTCAGGACAACCTGCTCATACACACAAGGGTCAGATCTAGACACCCAAATCTTACTCAAATCTGATAACAACGAAACGGTCTACTCAAACCGCTAACCAAACCGATTCTCACAGCGCTTCTAATCACTCGCACTGGGTATTCTCCAAATCTGAACTCCAACTGCTCCCGATACACCAAATCTATCCAGCACTTGCTCTCTCTCTCTCCCTTCACTCCACGATACACACTCGATACACTTCTAAGTCAATTCCGAAGCTCCTTAACAGCTTACTCAACACGAGATACCTCTCGGGACTAGATCACCATTCAGATTTGACTAATTCGTTAATTACTAACTAACGATTTCAAGTCCTTATCAAATCAGCTCACGAAATCAAATCTTTCTGTTTCCTCTAAGCTACTCATAACACGCCACTAATTAAACCAGTTAGTTACAGTCCTCACAGACGTCCCCCTCATACTTTGTACAGTACACACCAGTATACTCAGAATTCTTACCAGCATTAAACTGTTTTGGCCCACCCGAGCTAGGGGAAATACAACATTCTTTTAAGTTGCTTCCCTCTGGACTTAAAGAAATCTCGTTTACCACTACTATCGCTACTTCCTTTGCTTTCGATAAAGTGATTGTGCCTGGGGTAGAAAGGGTGCTCCTCTCTATATTATCAAACCAACTTTGCCTCCTTTAGCTCGATTAAGCGCATCAGGCAAGGTTATAGGGTCTTCCCATATTTTCCAGAGTAAATACCTCTGAATTAAGCCATTTTTAAAGTGATCAGATTTGTCTTCTTTATTGTCGCCTATATGTGGTGCAAATCTCAACAGACGAGAGAATTTCACCACATATTCTTAAATGTTTAGGTTGCCTTGGTTTGAACTAGCAAACTCAGCACCTTTATCCTTTCTGTATGATACCGGAAAGAAACATCGATAACATTCATTTCTGAAGACGGTCCAGGTAATAATCGTACCTTGACTTTCCAAAGCCTTTGTCAAGGTAATCCACCAGTTCTTGGCAACATCAAGAAGTTGATGCGCAGCTAATCTTATTTTAAGATCATCAGAGTAATCTAGAGACTCAAATAACTGTTCAATCATCAGAGTATTCTCTGTTCCCCTCAGTGCTGGTGGTTTAAATGATTGGAATCTCGTCAATAGCGTTTCCATCGGTGTCGGAGTCACGTACATCGGATCGTGAGCTATACAGCCTTGTTCAATGGGTTACATTCTGTGTGAGACCCTAAATATTATTGTATTAATTGAGTTAATTAATCGGGTTTTGTATAGACCAGATCTGGCGTGAACAGATCTGGGATGGACCAGCTTTGAGTTGGTAGACTTGGTTAAGGTATCGGTCTTATATATCTGGGTACTAGAAATAGCTCTGGACATATGTATAGTTCTGTGGAGTATTAATCAGATTCAGGGAGTTGAGAAGTGCTGGTTGGTGATTTCGGCTTTGGAATTGGTTGATGGAAATCAAGGCTAGAGGTCAAATCTGGTTGTCACAAAGTAATTTAGGTACGTAATTGAACATCCTGCACGGGTAGGGAAACGCTGTCGTTTGGGCAGGAACCAAATTTGAAGTGCGCAAGTTGTTAGCATTGTGTGAACTGGCCTGGCTTGAGGGTTTGTGTAGAACGGTTTTGGGTTGTATAGACTGGAAGGCAGTGCGACGCCGTTTCGGGTATTAATGAACGATGGCAAGTATTTGTGTAAGATCTGGTCATCCAGATCTGGATTGCGATGCGACGTCGTTTGGCTATAACAGATTTGGTATTAGCGGGATGACATATACAGTGGAATAGTGGAATTCTGTGCGACGTTGTTTTGAAGGAAGTTCAAATCTGTTTTAGCGTGTGGTCCAGATCTGGAGTGGTACTCAGATCTGAGTGGATAGCAGATTTGAGCCAGTGTTGTCGGTGGTTACTTTTCATCAGATTTGGGGAACTTAAGTTGTTATATAGAGGACTTTAACCCTTTTAACGCGATATTTTTCCCAACACTTAGAATTATTTCCTATAAGCTTACTCCATCGCGATACTCTAGCTACTGTTCATTGAACCTTATCTTCTCCGATTGCCGGCGGAGGAAGACTCAGATTGGAGCAAGAGTGATAGCATTGGACTCCTCTTGCCAAGGAATTTCTTCTTATACCTCTTTCGAAGGCTAGAGTTAAGTTGGAAGAAGATCACGAAAGAAGCTACCTTGTGTAGTCTGTTAGCATTTCGGCAGATTTGATTTTCTTTTCAGGTAGTGATTTCGAGTAAGTGCTAGACACTACCTTATGCTTCGTTTAGAGCTGTCTGTTGTGCTAGAAGGTAGGATAGAGCTGGTGGAGCTCGTAGCTCCCAGTTTGTGGTTTCTGTGCTACTATCCCTGAGTTGTTTCTTGTGTTTGGCTAAGCAGGTTTCAGATCTGAGTGCTCGGGACCTTGATTATGGTAATTATAGCTCAGAAAGCCAAGGTACATATGGAAGCTTATGATTTTAGCTTTGATATGGACTTGTGTATAAATGGCGTGTGTTGTTATGTTGAGCAGTGTGTATGCTGTTAATTCTGTGTTGTTTCTTGCATCAGTTTTGTGTATATATCCTGCAAGTTGTTATGCATACACGCATGTAATGTTATTCTGCTCAGTCTTTTGCGAGACTTGTTAACAGCCTGCTGTGAGAATCCCTGATCTGTTGTTGTTTTTTGTTGAGCTAATTCTTGTTGACATGGTGCGTGTGATTGAGCGCCTAGGTAGCTCCTATTTATCTCATATGCGATATGGCCTTCCAGTTCTGGCTGGTGCTGATGTTTTATGTGAATCAAAGCATGGGTAGCTCCCATTCTCTCACATGATTTACGATCATCCCTGTAATCTGTTGTGATTGGTACCATGTGTGATCGAGCACCAGGGTAACTCCCATTCTCTCACACATTCGATGATCACTTCCAGTTCTGGTATTTGGCCATGTGCAGTCCTTCGGATCCTTTGAGCTCCCTGTTCTCATGCACAGCATCGCATTTATATCCTGCTCTATCTGCATGCAGTTTTATATTGCTCTCCGTACTGAGGTTTGACCCCATGTCCCTCTGGGGCTGGATTGTCTTTGTTGCCTGTGTGTTGTTCAGGTTTTCCAGGTTTTTTAGCTGGTCGCGGAGATGGCTCAGCTGGTGGTGCCCCAGGAGGTGGATAGAGTGTCCCAGTTATGTATAATATAAAGTTATGTAATAGATTCATCACATGGGGAAGGCCCGATGTGATGTTCTATTGCTAATTTGCGTCTATGTTGAGCGAGAGACTCGCTATGTATTTTCTGTTGTTATATGCTCTATATGTTTGTATCTGTTGTGGTTGGTTTTCTGTTGTTGTAAAACCAGTATTTTGAGTATCGTTGTATTTTAACTCATGGTTTCTAAGTCAGGCCAAAAGGATTTTAGCCATTATTTTAAATGCTTCCACGATTGTATTTTTGTGTGTTTATTCTTTGTATTGTGCACCGGGCCTGACATTTTTGGTATCAGAGCTTAAACTGGGATAAGCTCGAATTCTTTTGATCACACTTGAGTCTAGGCACTTTGTTGCATGTTTCATGTGCTTGACTATGTGATATACCGCTATGTGATCTTAATGTATTAGTATTTTCCACTATGCTGCCTAGACCGAGGGGTAGAGCTACCAGGAAGATTCCGGCAGAATCTGAGGGTCAGAATGAGGAGATTCAGCATAGTATTCCTGGTCGTGGGCATACTAGGCAGATTGATGACGATGTTGATGTGCTGGTAGCCCGTGTGGATGAGATGGAACTGATCATGGCGAGGTTTCAGTATATGAATCCTCAGACTTTCGATGGTGATGAGAGTAGTTCCAATGCTGAGTCCTGGATGCAGCATATTACTGGACTGTTTGATAGAGTGCTCTATGATGATGAGCGCAGACTGAGTTTGGCGACCTTCCAGCTGAGGAAGAATGCAGAGCGATGGTGGAGAGGTGATTCACGTACGCTTGAGGAGACTGGTGCAGGGATTACTTGGGATATTTTCTGTACGGCGTTACATCAGGAGTATGTTCCGGAGTCTTATGTCAATCCTCGGGAGTGAGAGTTTGATAATTTGGTTCAGGGAACCATGTAGGTGGGAGAGTATGCTCGAAGGTTTTCTTCTATTTTGTCTTACGTTACTCATGTGTGGCCACGAGAGGACGAAGAGGAACCGTTTCTTGGAATAAAATAATGAGTATTTGTATTCCTTGGTGTTGGCAAGTTCACCTACCAGTTATGCGGAGGCAGTGGACAAGGCAATGGACATCGAGGAAGGATTGAGGAACTACAGGTCTCGGGTTCTGCTTCCAGTGGTGCAAGGTTCACGTCCGAATGTTCCAGGGGCACAACCTCCCCAGTTTCCCCAGTCATCTCAGCAGTAGCCCCAGCAGTCAGCACAACAGTCTGGGCACCATAGGTTTAGGCCTCGTGGCCATCAGTTCAAGAAGAAGCAGGGATCTAGTTCTTCTGGCTCGGGCAGTTAGAGCAGTAGTAGTAGTCCTAGGGCTACCTTTTGTGGCCAGTGTGGTGGCAGACACCCTTCGACGCAGTGTGCCGGGGTTCAGGGTGCTTGCAACATTTGTGGGCAGTATGAACATTTTGCGAGAGTGTGTCAATTGGCTGGATCTCAGCACACCGCTGCCCCACCGTAGGATCGTTCTGGTGGGTCAATCTAGAGGTTGTTCGTTTCCTGTTCCGCAGCAGAGGGTAGGGGAAGCTCAGTATAAGCTGTTCAGCAGCCTGGTCCTTCGCGTTTTGGACAGTCTTCCCAGCCTCAGTTCTCAGGACCTCAGCATGCCTAGGTGAATGTTGGAGAACGGTGGCGGATCCGGATCCCGTTTCCCGACGGCGCAGCGGAAGATTAAAATAAATGCCGGGAAACGTTCAATACATTGAAAACAGCACTATAAACCATTCATAGGACATTTCTCGGGGTGTTACCTTGCTGGCGAAAGGCGTGTTGGTCCCAGAAAATAGGATCAAAAAGATCAGCAGCCGTGCTTTTTCAAGAGTTAAAAGATTTTGCGCGCTGCTACTTAAAACTGGAGGTGCAATACCTCTTGTTCTTGAACACTTAAAAAGCGAGAGCACCGGAGACAGATCTGATATGATTTTAAATCATGCGGAAAATACCAGAATTGAATCCTTATATTTTAAAACAACTCAAACAGATTTATGTACAACATAAATCTGTTCGACTGTGCAAGTGTGCTTACTGCTAAGGCGTTGTTTCTGGAAGTTCGGACCTCAATGTCCTACGTCTCCCCTTCTTCCACCTCGGAAGGCTCCACTAGAAGACTTTGATGGTTACAGAACATCTGCAAACACCCACCCACACAAGCAGCACTTGTATGGACTCCTAGAATCTACCAGCCCTCGGCTGTTCACTTGGAACTTGTTTTACGTATCTGTTCAAAGACTAAATACACAGAGTTTAACGTCATCGTTCTTGGACGGGAACTGTGTGGATTTGTTTTGAGATTCATTCACCAATGAATGTGAATGAATCTCTATGTGTGAGATTTTACAATGAAGCTCTCAACTCTCTGTTTCTCACACACTAGGGAAATGATCCTAAACGAGCTGATTAGAACTCAGCAGTCGACGTCGTGGTAAGCTCCTCTCAGAAAGATGGTCGGCTGCTTCGTTCTACTTTTATCTTCCCTCTCGTTGTTGTCTCCTTTTGATTATCTCTTTTCTGTGCAACAACAACGTCTACTGCAATAGTGCTACAGTCATCATCTTCTTCCTTCAACTCTTCTTCCTTAAATAGCCTCTGTTCAATTTAAATCCGTTGGACACAAAATTCTTCCCGTTCAAATGAGCTCTGTAAAGTACCGACAGGGATTGTCCTTTGTGTCCTTTCTTTTGCAGGCTTCTTTGTCTTCTTCACCATTTGAATTGAGCTCAGCAGTTGACATCCAGCTCTCGTAAATCTTCATAGAAATTCGTCAACTGCTTCGCTACTGATTGAGACTTCAACTGCTGCGACTGAATTAATCTTCTGCTGTCATCTTAATTGCAACGGCTGATTTCTTCAATTCCCTTTTGATAACCAGCTCTTCCTTCGTCGTTTGCAAAACTGCGACTGGAACACATTTGAATGAATGCACCTGCTGGTTTCTTTTCAACATGTGTGTGATTCCAGCGACTGATTCCTTTTCAAGCACAGCGACTGATCTTTATCGTTAAGTCAAAACGTTGTCGTGTCAACTTATTCAAGCGACACCGTTTTGATATCGTTGTAATGCACCTGCTGGTTATCTTGCAACAGCTGAATCAAAATAACTGTAGCTATCTGCTGGTTTCTCTTAGAAGAAGTACCTGCTGGTTGCACTGTAGCTTGCGACTGAATGTTCTTCATGTACGTCGTCGCTTTATCTCTTGCACTTCTCTTCACAACTGCTGATAGCTTTAGCTTCCTGTTGCATTGTAGCCTACTGCTGATTATAACCAACGCACAAACCATCTGCTGAATCTTTAGCACGAAGTCAAAACGCTGTCGTATCCATTAATACAAACGACATCGTTTTGCTATCGCTATCTTCAAATACCATTTGCTGGTTGTACTATAGCTCTCTGCTGATTGCTGACGTCACTGCTGACTTCATCAATGCTGATCCAGCTCTTACGCTTCTTGTCATCTGCTGATTTAGCGTTCCTGCTGGTTCTTTTCGCTCCAGCTGGTTCATCTTCTCCTTAGCGCTCCAACTGAACTTTCTTCATCTGCTGATTGTGATGACATCATTGCTGATGTCACCATCGCTAATTCCAGATCTTGCGCTTCTTCTCAACTGCTGATTGTGATGACGTCATCCTTGCTTCTCATTCCTTCCTCCAGAATATATGCTGACGCCATCACTGCTGATTCTCGATTTCTTTTCGCTTTAATCCAACAGCTGATTTCTTCTACTTCTGAACACTGTAGCTTACTGCTGAATTGTTATTCTTCGATACTTCTTCAGTAGACTTCACAGTTCCTGTTCCAGCTGGTTCATCTTTTCTTTAGCGCTTGCAGCTGGTTTTTATCGCTCCAGCTGGTTCACTATGCTCTAGCTGGTTCAACTTGTCCTCCACCTGAATACGAACAACTGAATCAACTCTGGACATCTCCATTGCTAATCCAGCTGCCGTTTACAATGATTAACTAAACCAACTGCTGAACTTTAACTTTCAAACCATCTGCTGGACAAATTCAGCTTCACGACATCTTCTTCTTCGTTCCTAAAAACTGTACACTTAAGTAGAATTGTTAGAAACACAATAACAGGTTTTTTGTAATTCAAAACTTAATCAGGATCTGTCTAAACAGATCCATCAATCTCTCCCTTTTTGATTTACACAAAAACTTAAATAATCGATGCATGTTCTAACAATTCTCTCCCTTTTTGTGGGAATCAAAAAGAGTTCGAATCTGGGTCTTCCCATGAATTTTAAAAAGAAACTCTCCCAACACTGTTACAACAAAAACAACGTAACAGCAGGAGTTTTAAATTTGAAAAACAAAACCAGTTTTTGGGAAGCACCGTATGCAAGAGCTATATGATTTTAAAACTGAACTGATGCATAGCTCAAATTAACAAAGACAGCGACGCCACTCTCCCTGTATTTTATTACATAAGATTAAAACAATTAAAAACAAAATTTTTGGCACCAGCTTAAAATCACAAAACAGAACATTTGAAAAACTATCAGAGCACTTTAAACAATGTTTAAAATAACAATGTGCTACTGAGTTACTTATATATGAAGAACCAGTAAACAGATAAAATCTCAGATTTTCAATCTCCTATTTCGTCCCATGTGCTTGTCACCGAGCCTCGCTCCTAGTGATCTTACAGCACAACCAAAATAGAATATTGGCATCTGCACGGGACTCGCGCATCCCGTGACAGTTCATCAAGAGAAAACCGGTACTATATTAAAACAGATCAACTGCCCTTCATAAAATAAGCTTCTCAAAACAGTTAAAAACATTAAAAACATAGCACATGTTCTTGAACATCTAAAAATCACAAGAGCACCGGAGACAGATCTGGTATGAAATTAAAATCATGCGGAAACACCAGAACTAATCCTAATATTTTTAAAACTATTCAAAAAGATTTATGTACAACATAAATCTGTTCGACTGTGCAAGTGTACTTACTGCTAAGGCGTGAGTGCTGATAATAAAATTCAAGTTCTGAATGAAAGTGCTGAAATCTGTTATGCGATGCTAAAGTAAATATGAGTGCTGAATGAATAAAAGAAATACGATACGCAGCAGATTTGTTTCTGGAAGTTCGGACCTCAATGTCCTATGTCTCCCCTTCTTCCACCTCGGAAGGCTCCACTAGAAGACTTTGATGGTTACAGAACATCTGCAAACACCCACCCACACAAGTAGCACTTGTATGGACTCCTACACTCTACCAGCCCTCGGCTGTTCACTTGGAACTTGTTTTACGTCTCTGTTCAAAGACTACATACACAGAGTTTAACGTCATCGTGCTTGGACGAGAACTGTGTGAATTGGTTTTGAGATTCATTCACCAATGAATGTGAATGAATCTCTGTGTGTGAGATTTTACAATGAAGCTCTCAACTCTCTGTTTCTCACACACTAGGGAAATGCTCCTAAACGAGCTGATTAGAACTCAGCAGTCGACGTCGTTGTAAGCTCCTCTCAGAAAGATGGTCGACTGCTTCGTTCTACTTTTATCTTCCCTCTCGTTGTTGTCTCCTTTTGATTATCTCTTTTCTGTGCAACAACAACGTCTACTGCAATAGTGCTACAGCCATCATCTTCTTCCTTCAACTCTTCTTCCTTAAATAGCCTCTGTTCAATTTAAATCCGTTGGACACAAAATTCTTCCCGTTCAAATGAGCTCTGTAAAGTACCGACAGGGATTGTCCTTTGTGTCCTTTCTTTTGCAGGCTTCTTTGTCTTCTTCACCATTTGAATTGAGCTCAGCAGTTGACATCCAGCTCTCATAAATCTTCATAGAAATTCGTCAACTGCTTCGCTACTGATTGAGACTTCAACTGCTGCGAATGAATTAATCTTCTGCTGTCATCTTAATCGCAACGGCTGATTTCTTCAATTCCCTTTTGATAACTAACTCTTCCTTCGTCGTTTGCAAGACAGCGACTGGAACACATTTGAATGAATTCACCTGCTGGTTTCTTTTCAACATGTGTGTGATTCCAGCGACTGATTCCTTTTCAAGCACAACGACTGATCTTTATCGTTAAGTCAAAACGTTGTCGTGTCAACTTATTCAAGCGACACAGTTTTGATATCATTGTAATGCACCTGCTGGTTATCTTGCAACAGCTGAATCAAAATACTGTAGCTATCTGCTGGTTTCTCTTAGAAGTAGTACCTGCTGGTTGCTACTGTAGCTTG
>KQ987796.1:106293-118893 GCA_001598015.1 Dorcoceras hygrometricum
CCTATCACCCACAGATAGACGGACAGTCTGAGCGGACTATCCAGACTTTAGAGGATATGCTGCGAGCAGTAGTGATGGATTTCAGCGGTGGCTGGCAGGATTCGCTTTCCTTGGTAGAGTTTTCGTATAACAACAGCTACCAAGTCACTATCGGAATGGCTCCGTTTGAGGCGTTGTATGGTCGAAAGTGCAGATCCCCGATTTGTTGGGAAGAAATTGGAGAGAGACAGCTTTCTACACCGGAGTTTGTTCAGCACATGAAGGATCAAATTGACTTGATTCGAAGTAGAATGAAGGCTGCTCAAGACCGTTTCTCTAGCTATGCGAACCGTAGACGTCGACCGTTAGAGTTTGAGGTTGGCGATCGTGTGTTTCTCAAGATTTCTCCTTTCAAGAGCGTGATGAGATTCAAATTTAAAGGCAAATTGGCTCCCAGATTCGTTGGTCCCTTTGAGATTATCGAGCGGATTGGACAATTGGCTTATAGACTGAGGCTGCCCGAGGAGTTAGCCACGATGCATGACGTGTTTCATGTGTCAATGTTGAGAAAATATGAGCCGGATCCGTCCCATGTTTTGAGAACCGACGAAGTTGAGCTGGATTCTGCCTTGAGTTATGTCGAATATCCGGTGCAGATCTTGGATAGGAAGGAGAAGCAGCTGAGAAACAAGATAATCCCGTTGGTGATGGTCCAATGGAGCAAGCATGGCCGAGAAGAAGCGACCTGGGAAGTTGAGGAGAAGATGATACAATATTGGCCTCATCTGTTTGAGCACTGATCGTGCAACATTTCCAGGTAAATTTTTGGTTTTAGCTTCGAATTTGAGTAGCTGTTGGTGTTGATTTGCATGATTGATTGTTTTCTTCCCTGAGTGTGCCTTTGATTTCGAGGGCGAAATCCCTTAAGGTGGGGAGAATGTGAGGATTGTGAAATTATATTTGTGATTAATTGAGTTGAATTTGGGATTAATCACATGTTTTTGAGGGAATTACGAAAAGAATATGGTTCCTCTGATTCATCAGTCGCAGCGCTAGTTTAGGAAACGAGAAATATCGAATTTGGTGAAGTCAACGCTGGTCAATGGTACTGTAGCTAGCTGCTGGTGTTTGCATCGGTAGGGTGACGTAGGCGTGACGTGTTGCGTCTGCTGGTTCTAATTCGTTTCGAAGGGTTGCTGCTGGCCGATTTTGCTTTTGGCGCGAGAATGATTGAGGGAGCGACACGTGTTGGTCAACGTTTTTGAGTGTTGACTAGGGGATTCAGCAGTCGTGTTAGATAGGAGTGACCAGCTGCTGATAGGAACGCTTACCAGCTGCGAGAGTTTTCCTTGTGTACCTGCTGGTTTTGTAAGTGCATCGTCTGGATTTGTTTGTGTAGGCGCGGCGACGTCGTTTGATTAAGTTAAGACGCTGCGTTTTGGATGTTGCAGCTGGAACCAGTCGTTGGTTGTTTTGAAGAGGTCTGTTGCCTGCTGATTTAACGCTGCGGCGTCATTTTGTTTAGTTGGAACGGTGTCGTTTCGAGATTGTAGTTTCACATTCAGCATTTGATTGCTACTGCTGGTTTTTAACGAAAGAAAGAGATGGTACCTGCTGGTCGATACCTGCTGGTCTTGTCGACTGAATTGATGATCAGCAGACGTTGGATTTGGGAGATTATAAATGGAAGTGTCGTTCGACACTTAGGATTATTTTGAACCAGCCATTCCTTATCTCCTCTTTTCCAAACCCTCGATTATCTACTGTTCACCGTCACTTTCAATCGCCATTTCCCGTCGATTCCAGCCTCTGTTTTTGACGATTTGAGTGGCGCTGGACTCCCCTAGCTTAGCTCTTTCGTTTGCTACCCATTTCGAACCCTGTATTAGCACTGGTGTGGAAACGCGAAGCTGCTGGAGTTCGAAGCTTTTTAAGAAAAGTCTGTACGTGCGTTCTTCTGCTAGCGTGAGCTTTTGGGTGAGCATTTCTTGTAGATTTGAGCTCTGTTCTTGTAGTTAATGCCTGCATAGAAGTGTAGGAATTGAATTAGACTTTTGGCCGTAGGATTAACGTGTTTATGATGGGATTAAGCTAAGATATTAGCTGCGTTGAAACAGATTTTAGCTTCCAGGATTTTCTGCCGAGGATTTCGAACCAGGAGGAATCTGTTTTCGTGGGCTGTGTTCTCTGCCGTGTCCTGTTCGAACTTGTGAGGTAGAAATTTAGGAAAAGATGTACGAATAGAGCAACCCTTATCAGTTTGCGCATGAACGTGCGTATATTTCAGGCTATGGATTCGTGAGATGACTGTCTTCTGATTTGCGTGAATCTGGAAATTGAATTTAATTGAATTGATTGAATTATGTTCCTGTTTCACGTATTATGAGCTGTATGCATTGAGCATTGATATTGATTGGCATACATGCATACATATTGGGCTTTGACAGATTTGATTGATGACCCGAGCCACGTTGGAGCTGGCCAACAGATGTGTTGTGAACCAGTCCAATGCTATCATCCGAGCTGTGATGGGCTGACGGGCCCGATGATCATGGACCGATGATTTCTCGGTTGATTGGTCGTGGCATAGAGGCAACCTGATATGTTTTTCCGGTTGATACACTGGCCTAGCTGACTGATTTCCTTGACAGCCCTCATGTATTCATAGCATTGATTTATAGCATGTTGCATGTTTATCTGCTTTGATAGCTCTTCGTACTGAGGCTTGACCTCGTACTTGTTTCCTGCTTTTGTTTTTGTTTGGGTCTGTGTTATCCATTTGCAGGAACTTCAGGTAACCAAGCTGGACAGAGTGAAAGTTCAGCTGGTCGATCCCCGCGTCCATGAGTCCCAGTCTATATATGATATGTATTGAACCGAGGGATGCCCCGTGTTATCATGTATTGGGGATCTGTATTTGATTGATATTATGTTGTTACCTGTTGTGTTTGAGTTTGAGTCAACTCATATTTTAATTATCGATATTTTGAATGTATAATTTGAAGTTCAGGCCCATTGTATTTCGAAAAATTTTTAAGCCCTGATTTTAAGCTTCCATGTTTATGCGCTTATTATGTGTTAATTGTTAGTAATTAGCACGGGGCCTGACAGAACTGGAGACGGTAGTAGTTGAACAATCGGCAGATGAGGCGATGTCTCTGGAGGACATCTTCTTGTAAATTCCTGTAGAGTGCCAAATACCGTCTACTGGTGTGGAGATTACTAAGATTACCTTGGGCAAAAGTATCAAGATCCCCGGATTCAATGAAGGGGGCTGGTACAAGGCCAGTCTTCCCAAGATTCCTGAAACTGACAAGGGGAATGCGCCTCTTTAGGAGAGACCCCGTTAAAGGTAATCCAGTGGAGGAACAAATTTTGCTGACTCTTGCATATATTGAGTGTCTTGTAAAGTTACGGGAACATGTTATAGATGAAGTTGAAAAATTCTTTAATTGTTTTAGTTTGAAGAAGCTAGCAAATTGAAGATAGATGAATCTTATTTTGTGAAGGAGGAACTCGTCTTGTCGTGGGGTGAAACAGACTCCACAAGAGTTGCTCTCAACCGGAAGATGTATATATTGACTAAGTATAGTGAATTGCTGAAGCTAGCAAATTGAAGATAGATGAATCTTAGTTTTGTGAAGGACGGAACTCGTCTTGTCGTAGGGGTGAAACAGACTCCACAAGAGTTGCTCTCAACCGGAAGATGTATATATTGACTAAGTATAGTGAATTGCTGATTAGGAAAGTTTTCGAAGCCAGGAAATTGAATTTTGAACCTGGAGAAGGTTCATCTGCCACGGATCTCAAAATAATGGAGAAAATTGCTGATTTTCATATGATAGTCGTAGAAGACCTGAAGGAACAGGCAATGGCACACGGTCTAAAATGGGAGAAGACGTGTTGCTCTAAAATTTTTGAAGGTCGTCCGCATGATAGAGGAGCTATAATTGCCAGAACCAACACCAACACCCGATCTTCTTGCTGGATTAGAACTATGCTCTGTGTTGATGGTGTTTGGTTGATTGAACTTGTGCTGATCATTGGGTGAAGATACCTAAGCGGGTTGTGGATAATGAGATTTTGCGACAACGATCTTATGATGATACTCTCCCTCCCATGAGCGAATTTTTCAAATTGATGAAGAAGAGGTGGGGAGATGTATGTATAGAGGTTGCTCAATCCTTTGCTTCAGGGAAATTACTACCAGCTGCTTCTGAGGATTTTTGTCGATCTCATTCAGTGTTTGTGCCAGTTTCCAATGTTGTTTCTCGACAGCCGACAGTTTTTGCTTTGAGTTTATCTCAGTTGTGTACAGTTTTTGTGCAATACAGTTTATTCAGTGGGTTAAGTACAGCTGATATTAGCAGTTTTGTGTCAACCATTGCGATGAACAGAACAGTTTTGAGGGATGTACAGATACTTCAGAATTCAGTTTCAATCGCTCCCAATGTACAGATGGTGTTAGACAGCATCCTTTCTCATCCTCTACTTCAGATACCTCTGCTATGCATTTTAATGAGACCGATACAGTCGTTACCTTGCCTTTTCAACCAGCTGTTAATACCGAGCTCTCTGCTTCTCTTGATGATCTCAGGACCTTTCTATCATAGCGTCTTGACACTCAGACACAGGATATTAGGCAGATTGATGATTCTCAAAATAATGTATTATCCAAGCTCCATACACTTGAACAGGGCCTTCGTGACACTCTACGGCAACTAGAAGAAGCCTTGCAAAATTTGATTCACAGTGCTCGACAAGATGGCATAACTCTAAGTGATGTCCAGACAATTCGCTTGAATGAATTTAGGAAAGGTGTTCTGGCTCACGGTGCTTATGTTACTGCTGATTTGATGGATGTGCGCAAGGAAGTTCAAAAGCTCAATGCTAGAGTGGATACTGTGGCCAAAGGCCTGGACGACGTTCGAAAAGATGTTGAGGCTACAAAGGAGGCTATTTCCCACCAAATTCTGGATTTTCGTGAGCAAGCACAAGAGAATCACAATATTCTTACTGACCAATTGGGCCAACTTGTGGATTATATTAATTGTTCCGGTAATGACAAAAAGGGGGAAATAGAAGCCGAGGTCCTCAGCCGCCTCCGGATGATCAAGATAGACCTGGTGTAAGAAGTGGTAACAGAGGCAGTGGTGGATCTAGTGGTAGTCAAAGAAGAGGTCAAGGCAGTGGTCAATCGAAGAGGAGGAGATCTGGTGGTGAGTCGCCTGTGCGTAACATAAGATATGGTCCATATCCTCCAACTGGCGTACTCAAAAGGAGTGCTGAGTATTGGTGTACTGGAAAGAAAGACTTTTAGAGTTTTCTTTGTACAAATTGTATGTACAGTTTTCAGTTTAATGAAAGCAGCAGACTTTGCGTTTCTTTATCTTTTGATCTCTATATAAGAAGATAGGCTGCTAAGTTTTGTCATCACCAAAAAGGGGGAAATTGTTAAGATAAAATTTATTAGTTTTGGTGATAACAAAATAAGACAAGTATTGATGCGAAGTATCTACTGGAAAATCAGCCGTTGCAATTAACAGCAAAGTATATTCAGACGACAAGTTATCTCAGACTTGGGCATTTGATATTAGTTCAGATGTTGAGATGTTGAAGATATACAGTTTCTAGTATCGGGTTCTTATTTCAGTCGTGAAGAACAATTTAGTTGTTGATCTAAGGTTACACAATCAGACGTTAGTATTCAATCAGTCGATGGTATTCATTCAGTCGTTGGACACTTATGTCAGAAGTATATCGATTCAGCAGTTGGATTTTCACTTCAGTAGTCAACATAGTTCAGCAGTTGGATATTCGCTTCAGAAGCAAGAATTTCAGCAGTTGAATATATTTTTCAGCAGTAAGTATCTTCGGTAGTTGGCTACAGTGTCTTTGAATCAGTTGTAGAATATTCATTCGTTGCAACCAGATATTATTTCTCAATTTGCAAAGAGAAGAGTATTTCAGTCGTTGGTATAATCAGTCGATGGTAAGTATTCAGCAGTTGGGAGATTATTTCAGATGGTAAGTATTCAGCAGTTGGGTGATTATTTCAGATGGTAAGTATTCAGCAGTTGGGTGATTATTTCAGAAGGAAGTATACTCAGTAGTTGGTGAAGATTATCACATAGTGTTATCAGCAGTAACCATTTTGATGATAGCTAAACTACGTCGTTTGAATAAGTTGAAACGACAACGTTTGGTATATGCGCGCTCATTCAGTCGTTGGTTAGCTTTCAACTACTGGTTTTATTCAAGTGTTTAAAACACCCAGTCGTTGCAAATATTTTCAAGCATATTTCAGCTACAACTTACTTAACAACGATGAGAGAAATAAATGGAGTACATTCAGGCGCAAACGCGAATCGATTCAAACATAATCACAGTTAAAATTGGAGCAAATCAATGGTGAAGATTGAATCGTACATATGCCTGGATTAAGGAGACAACGTTGGTACTATTTTGGGTAAAAAGTACACATTTACAGAGAACGTTTTACGGTGTTTGCATAGAAATGGAAACACGACAATTTGGCTCTGACGATGTGCAATTTACCTTGTAGTGGAGCAGAGATTACGGTTGCTTGGCTATCAGAATTTCAAAAGGGATTTTGTTCCCTTTACAGAATATAAATAGCAGAAGTTTGAATTGAAGAAACCACTTTGCTCAAAAATTGCTTGCCGTTACTCTGCCATTTTTCTATCTCAAATACTCTCGAGCTTTCTCTCCATTGAAGTTATCTCTCAAAAGCTTACAAACTCGAAGAACACTTAACCAACACTTATTATTCTATCTTAGAGTTCATCTTGTGGTTCATTATTGAATCGAGTTTCTTAGATTAGAAATCAGAAGATATACAGACCTCAATAGTTGTGTACCTCATTGCAAAATCATTTGAGTCTGTAACAAACGTGCTACACAAAGTCGTTTGAAATATTATCATTTACTTGTAAACCAGCAGCTGCGTCTGCGTGTTAGTTTGTGGTGTTGCTAGGAGTTCACCTTGAGCGAAGCTCGGTGACGGGTGTGTGCAGAAGGGCTGTATTCATCAAAGCTTCTAGTGAAATCTTCCTGAAAAGGATCAAGGGGAGACGTAGGATATTTATATCCGATCAGCAGTTAAACTGAGATACCTTAAATCTGGTAACTCGGATTTAAGTTAAGCGAGGCGCTTGTAAAACTATTTTAAAGGTTTCGAAAATTTGAAAATACCAAGAGTTCATTCAACCCCCCTCCCCTTTTTCTGAACTCTTGCAGCTGTTTTTCGAACCACATTGATCCTATCATCATGGATGAGCTGAATCGATTCTTTTTATTGCACAACCATCCCTGAATAGTAGGCTTCCTTCGAAATCCTAAAACTTGAAACGGTTGTGTGCTTCTCCCAAGTACTTTGGACATGTTTTTTTTTTTTTGTAAATTGGTGGACCAGGGCATCACAAAACACACACTTGTTAGGGTTCAACTTGATATGATAATCCCGAAGTGTGTGAAAAAGTTCCCCCATGTTCGATATGAAATATCCTCCACCCAAGACTTTTACCAAGATATCATCGACCTACACCTCAATGTTCCTTCCAATCTGATTTCTGAACACCTTATCCATCAACCTTTGATAAGTTGCCCCCGTATTTTTCAGTCCGAAACGCATGACGATATAGTAGAATGTCCTGTCCGCCATGATGAAACTAACCTTGCGCTGGTCTTCCTCAGCTAAGGGGATCTGATGGTACCCCTGTTTGGCATCCAAAAACTGAGCAACTCATGACCCAAGATGGAATCGACGAGTTGGTCAATCCTGGGCAGCGGATAGCAGTCCTTGGGGCAGGCGTTGTTCAAGTCTCGAAGTCCATACACATTCGCCATTTCCTGCAGTCTTGGGTCCCAGTACTACATTAGATAACCAAGTAGGGATGTTGAGACGAACCGAATGCTAGAATTTTTTTTTTAAATAAAATAAAGTGCGGAATAAAATCTAAAACATATGGCTCGTCCCTTCGAAACATTTTCTCAACATCATTTTAAAATGTAAATAAACGAGTATCTTAAAACATAAAGTCCACCATACTGTTTAAAAACCAGGTTAAGTAAAAGTTGCGAAAACTGAACATGCTAAAAAAATATTTGAAAATGTATCACAACATAAATAGAGACGTCTGAGTGGTCACGGGATACAGCTACAACAGGCGCTCAGAGGTCCTCACCGTCGGTCGGCATAAAATCAACAGGGTCATCACATACATCATTTAAACCTAGTGAGCCTAAAGGCCCAGCATGCTCTATCTGAATAATATCAAGGTACATATAATAGAATCGCATGCAAGCATATAGTTATAATAAAAAAATTTTAAAACGTGCATGCGTGAATGATTGTAAAACATGGCATTAAAACTTTTTATAATAGTACATGATCATATATCGTAACATAATGAGCATGAGCATAACATAACGTAACGTAAAATGGACGTGCGAGTCGTATCCATGAAGTGTGAGCCATAACATAAGCGATTGATCAATCTAAAGAACCAACGTACGTGGCGATGCGGTTCACTCGACCTTACCTCGGGATCCCTCACACCTCTATGCAGTCACTTTACCATGTCGTGATCACATGGATCCATAAGCTCGTAATACATTAAAACAGGGGATCCTCGGGCCTGGTATCCCGACTAGCTCCCATCGTAAACTTGCCACACATCACTTCAATCCCTCGAAAAAAATTTTCTTTTCTTTCATGCCTTAACATTTTCATAAATCTTTCATGATGCGTGCATTTCATAAAAACATGCAATTTAAAGGTTTATCCCATCAATATATATTTAATTCTTACATTAAAACATTTTCATATTCGTATACACAACATACTACATATATAATTAAATATATATATTCACGGGCTTCTACATTTTCTACTTTGGTCAAGGACTGTTTCAGGTGTTTGGCACACTAACTCTAAACCAAAAAACCTAGACTTAAGTTTAAAATGACATCTAACCCTAAACCTGACTGGGCTCATAACTTTAATTTTGAACTTTAAAATATTTATAAAACACTCACTCCTTTACTTTAAAATCAAGCATTAAAAATTTGACTAAATAAAAATCTCATTGACCACAATTTTGAATTAGAATTAATACAAAATATTAGGTCCATAAAATATAAGTTTGACTTAAAATTTGACTTTAAAAATGTTTGACTCAATACCCTTAAAATTGGACTTAAAACTTTAAAATAAAATACCCGGTCCAGAAATAAAATGATTCGGACCCAAACTTAAAATATTTTGACTCGACACTCGACTAACCGACCGGATCCAGCTATGACAGTTTAAAAAACATACATGTTAAAAATAATTTTTCATGCATTAATTAGTCTTGAAAATTGCCAAAAATCTCATAAATAAATTAAATATTAAAAATACTGGAAAACATATTAAAATATGCTGAAAACATCAAATCATCCACGAACTTTTGCAGCCCCTAAGACTCGAAATCTCAATTTTCACAAAAATGACCCGACGAGACTCATTTAGAGCGACGAAACGGTAAAAATCATTAAAAATCTATTTCTTATCCAAATCACTCTTTGTTTCTACTCACATCACCTAACTAACCCCACTAGCCACTGGAACAAGTGAGACTCAAAATTAATTCAGGACGTGACCAACCCAACGCCCGCAAACCCACTGCCCGCGCACAGATGGTAACCAGGACACTTGCTAGCCATAAAATTCATAACTAATTCGTTTCTCGATCAAATCACTCTCCGTTTTGACCAACGTAACCCTAACACAATGAGCTATACCCTGAAATCAATCACAGACTGCAAAGAGTGACTTACCCAATCCAACAACTCTACTGTCATGCACAGACGACAAGCCAGGACACGTGTTGATCATAAAATTCGTAACTAATTTATTCCTTGACCAAATCGCTTTCCATTTGGACCTACGTGATCCTAACTCAATGGATAACTATCTAGACCACCCTTGGACCAAATCCTATCCCCATGAACTTCCCATGACCGAAGCTTCCCAAGAAACGAATCAAACACGTGTTGAAAACTATGAAACATGCATGGATCTCAAACATTATGCATAGATCTAAACAAATCACATACAATTCATGCAAGTATTCATTAAAAACAGCATAATATGGCGTAAATGGTGAGAAAATGAGAGATATAACATGCCTTCATTGGATAATTATGCAGACAATGCGTTACTGGGACGGGAGGACAAGCGGTGGGACGATCAAACCTTGAAATTTACACCAAAAACTTGAAAAATCTCGAGCTCACTGGAAAAGGGTGACGTGAGGCGGCTTGGAGAGTGGGGGAGAATTAAGGTTTTCGAAATTTGAGTGGAGGGGGAAATGAGTTGTATCAAAAATGACCCCTCCTATGTTTTAATTAGAAAAATAATGGAGTTTTTAAATCCTAACCCTCCACTAATTTAAAATGTTGAATAAAACTCTAAACAAAGGCTTTAAAATCTAAATTTTTGTAATATGTAGCCTCCTCAATTTTAAATTATAGGAAATCCATTAAAACAGCCTGTATAGGAGAAAAACGGGTTCGCGTCGGCACTAATGCATAAAAACCTTATTTTTCGGAAATTACTGCTAAAAAATTAAATTTGTTCTTAAAAGTACGAGGGCTTAAAACTTTCAAATAATTTTCATCTCAGTCTTCCTTAGTCTCATCCACACTTCCGGAACTCAAATGGGCTAAAAGCATAACATGCATATCATGAAGCAATAAAACTATAAATAAATCACATAAAATAGCATAATTTTCTAAAATAATTTTTCCCCTAGTCATGCACTCATTTCCATGTAATTAGGATTTCCAGGCATTACAGAAGTGTACATCTCTTATATGCCCGGTGTTAGAGTAGATGTCCAACTAGCCAACTTGTGGCGTGTGGGTTTTATAGACTCTTGTATATGACAATCTTTATTTATGAAATACGCATTTATTTATGGCATTCTTTATTTTCATTATGTTATATAATGTTAACAATTGCGTTGGATAAAGACCTAGAATGAATCATAGTGTATGTTAGATGTGATAGTGGATATGATGGCTATCATGAAACACATCTAATAGTCACTGTGCATTCTGAATTCGTTCCTAGTCGATTGGGCCGTCAAAATGAGGATAAGGCCGCCCGAGCTTGAGACTAGAATCTGCGATGTGAAGTACCATGTTTCATTGGTAGGGAACATTGTGATGCTCTGAGCATGCAGATGGATAGTGACCTGGTGATCTATCGAACTACCCTCGTTCGGACTTTCCAAGTGGTTACCATTTGTCGAGTGGATAAGTCTGAGGTCTTGGTTGTACTGATTAGTCCTCACTACTCGAAACGTCATTGAGACTCTACATGATAGGCGTCTCACTTTGACCCATTTGCCGACTCACTTGGGGTCATTAGGCGGCGGGATTGGGTGAGGTCCCGATGCATGTAGGAGTCGATGCTTCGTTGTCGAGGATTCACCGCTCGCTTACATGCGTGGATATCCTATGCTATCTGAGGAGATAATAGTGTATAAATCTCTGGCCAGAGTACTAGAAGTGTTTTAGGTAAATGGGTTTACCTAGTAACACTCGCGATGTCACTATTCGATCTCCAAGATGTATGCATAGCTATTCTAGCGACTCTCGATTTACCAATGGTTGTTGATCTGAAAGGACCGTACTGTACGCTAACCACGACCAACTGGTTCTTGCAGGCACTATCAGTGATACCTAGGGGATCATGGGGCGATGTTTCTAGGCGCTTTACCATGATCCGATGGGCAAGTCCGAAATTGTGATTTCGGAGCCGCAATGGTTGTGGGCCCACGGCTAGCTGTATCCCTGAACCTTTGAGGGTCACACAAGTACTGGATTCATGATTGTCGCACGAAAACTGAGCTCAATGTGTTGAGCACTTGAGGAGGATTTTAGGGAGTGCGACTTCCTATAAGTCAATAGGGGTCAAATTGCGATTTCCCACTGTTGAGGGGCAAAACTGTCATTTTGGACTAGGTATCTGAAAAATTGTTTTTCGCATCATAAAGTTCAGTTTTGGAAACTGAGTCGATCTGTCCGATCTGATCGTCAATCGGAGTTATGATGAAACCGTGGTGAATTAAACGAGCCTAATATTCATATGGACCTAGGTTTGACCCAAGTCCATTGGGCCGGTTCAAGCCCATCTACCATCTTTATTAATTAAGTTGGTTAGGGCTTAATGAAAAAACACAGCATAACTAAAACCCTAGCCTCCATATACACTCTCGGCCGCCCCCTCTCCATAACCTCACGCACGCCGCCGGCCGCCGCCTTGCGCCGCCGTCCGCCGCCCGCTTCGTGATCGGACTTGTTTCGATCACCGCGACGAGGTGATTCCGTCCGTGGCAAAATCCGTCAAGTCTTCTAGTGCAGATTCACGGAGGAAGATTGATTCCAATCGTGGACCTGATTGGAGTATCTACCGCCGCCTACCGACAAGAGCCAGATTTTCCCTGTGAAATCTGGTTGGAGCCAGACGCCTAGACGCCAGCAAGGTAACAAATCTACGAACACCCTATGTATATTTTTAGATTTATATTGATGTATTGAACGCTTTCC
>KQ987796.1:158801-175270 GCA_001598015.1 Dorcoceras hygrometricum
ATCTGCATGCTCAGAACATCACAATGTTCCCTACCAATGAAACATGGTACTTTGCATCGCAGATACTAGTATCAAGCTCGGGCGGCCTTATCCTCATTTTGACGGCCCAATCGACTAGGAACTGATACAGAATACAAGTGACTATTAGATGTGTTTCATGATAGCCGTCATACCCACTATCACATCTAACATACACTATAGTGCATTCTAGGTCTTTACTCAACGCAATTGTTAATCATCATACAACACAATGAAAGTAAAGAATGCCATAAATAAAATGCGAATATCATACATATAAAGATTGTTTCATACAAGAGTCTATGAACCCACACGCCACAAGTTGGCTAGTTGGGCATCTACTATAACAGTTGCTAGGCGCTTTACCATGATCCGATGGGCAAGTCCGAAATTGTGATTTCGGAGCCGCAATGGTTGTGGGCCCACGGTTAGCTGTATCCTTGAACCATTGAGGGTCACACAAGTACTGGATTCATGATTCCCGCACGGAAACTGAGCTGAATGTGTTGAGCACTTGAGGAGGATTTTAGGGAGTGCGACTTCCTAAAAGTCAACAGGGGTCAAATTGCGATTTCCCACTGTTGAGGGGCAAAACTGTCATTTTGGACTAGGTATCTGAAAAATTGTTTTTCGCATCAAACGTTCAGTTTTGGAAACTGAGTCGATCGGTCCGATCTAATCGTCGATCGGAGTTATGATGAAACCGTGGTAAATTAAACGAGCCTAATGTTCATATGGACGTGGGTTTGACCCAAGTCCATTGGGTCGGTTCAAGCCCATCTACCATCTTTATTAATTAAGTTGGTTAGGGATTAATGAAGAAACACAACATAACTAAAACCCTAGCCTCCATATACACTCTCGGCCGCCCCCTCTCCACAACCTCACGCACGCCGCCGGCCGCCGCCTTGCGCCGCCGTGTGCCGCCGCCGTCCACCGCCCGCTTTGTGATCGGACTTGTTTCGATCACCGAAATGAGGTGATTCCGACCGTGGCAAAATCCGTCAAGTCTTCTAGTGCAGATTGACGGAGGAATATTGATTCCGGTAGTGGACCTGATTGGAGTATCTACCGCCGCCTACCGACAAGAGCCAGATTTTTCCTGTGAAATCTGGTTGGAGCCAGGAGCCTAGACACCAGCAAGGTAACAAATCTATGAACACCCTATGAATGTTTGTAGATTTTATTGATGTATTGAACGTTTCTCGGGCCAATTTTGTTTTCCGCTGCGCCCCCGGGAAACGGGATCCAGATCCGCCACCGTATGCCAACACCCAGCTTGTAGCATATCCCCGAACTGGCTCCTGATCATTGCATCGTCTCAAGACCGAAGTGCCTCCTCTTCTGAATGAACAGTTCAAGAGTTCGGGGAGACGTTCAGCTTGTGCTCCATGACCTCTCACCTGACCCCTTTCACGTAACAAGGGGGACCAGCCCTGTTTCTCTCCAGGCATTGGATCAGCTGGCCCGGACACCATCCGAGAGTGTTCTATCGATCTCCACAGTCCCCACCGAGGGAACGAGAATCACTTCTTCTTCTTCATCCTTGGTTTTCAATTGGAAATACTCCTCGACCATGTTTACACTCTTGTCCTTCCGAGCCCTCGGATGGTCATGGGCTCGGGACTTAGCCGCCTTCTGCTCAACCCTCACTTCCTCCACGTAATACTTCATCGCCACCTTCCGATCACCCAATACTTCACCTACCGCATCCCCCACCGAGAACATGATCTTTTGGTGCAAGACCAAGGTCACGGCCATGAACGTGGCCATGGCTGGCCTTCCTATGATGACATTGTAGGAATAGGGCACTTCTACCACCGTGAACTCGACGACTCTAGTCTTTCTATGCTTTCCTGATCAGAGTGAAAGATGCAGATGAGTGACCCCTACTGGTTGCAAAGGAATGCCCTGTGAATCCGAACAGTGGTGTTTGTACGGGCTCAATGCAATTTCCCCGAGGTCCATTTAATCCATGCCCCCTTAAAAAACACATTAACTGAGCTTCCAGAATCGCCAGATATATGTGCCACTTAATAATTTGCAATCATTATCCGTATCACCAGAGCGTCATTGTGCGTCTCGACCTCCGTCAGCAGATCCTCGGGGCCAAATGCAAGGGTGGGCCCTGAGTGCTTCTTCTATACTCCCATAGTTTCCATCCAAAGACACCTTGCCTTTCTCGCCTGATTAGATACCCCGTCAATGGGTCCTCCCGATATCATTTGGATGAAGTCCCGAGGCTGAGGTGACTGTTGGTCCCTTCGATATGGGTTTTGATTCTGATGCCGTTGTGTTCTCTCCCGACCAGAATCCCTCTTGTCTTGTTACCAACTTTCTTCTCCTCGAGACCTCTTCTCTGATCGATGCGGCCTATCCCTACTAGTGGCACTCGTAATCATGATTATTCTGGACGATGTGATCTAACTCTCGATCTAAGTTTCGGCACTCTGAGGTGGTGTGACCGTAATATCTGTGAAAATCACAAAACTTGTCGGACTTAGAATTTATCTAGCCCCATCACTCCCTCGAGGATGCTGCACTACCTTCCGTTCATCGTAGATTTCCAGGGCTTGAGCCTTACTTACTTTTAGGGGCGTTCCAGCGGCAAAATGTCCAAGTAGCAGAGGAGGTTCCTGCCTAGGTGGCCTCTGCGGGGCTCTTTCTGTCCGAAATTCTCTGCCCAAACGAGATGGTTCTTTCTGTTCATTCCTCCTCATGGATTGTATCTCCTTCATGTTGACGTATTTCTCTGCTTTAGTGAGGAGCTCATCGAATGTCTTCGGGGGCTTTTTGACCAGGGACCTGAAGAAATCACCCCCTCGTAACCCTTGGGTGAATGTCCATCGATCAACAGATTCGGTGTAGCAGACGACACCTCAATGATAGTCCTGTTGAAACGTCGGATGTACTTCCGAAGCCTCTCTTTCTCCTTCTGATTTATGTTAAAGAGGTTCAATGTCTTCATCGGTTGTTTTTTGCTACTGACGAACTGGTGGAGGAACGACTGGCTGAAGTCCCGGAAGCTTTTGTTGCTCCCGGTCGGTAAGAGGTTAAACCACTGTTGTGCCGATCGGATCAGGGTGGTCAACAAAACTCGACATTTGATGGGTCCGCATATTGGAGGAGGAGGGCGGTGTTTTCAAACTGAGACAAGTGTTCCTCGAGATCTCCCATCCCATCATACTCTTCTACGTTCGGGAACTTGAAGTGCTAGGGGAGCTCGACGGCCAGTACTTCAGGTAAGAAAGTTGCTTCTCGATTTGGGAGGGGCGGGGGCTCCGAGCTTCATTCCTCCCTCAAGCGGGCAACCTATTCTCGGAGCCTCCTGATCTCTTTAGTTTGTTGATCAGGCGGGGGGATTTTAATCAGGCCGATTGTCCAGTATCTGTTCCACCGTGGCTGCCACCAGCTGAGCTATCTGGGCTGCGGTAAGATTGGGGTTCTCACACCCCTAAGAGAGATTCTCATTGCGGCTGGTTTCTCCCGTCTCCTGAAGTCTGCTCCTTCTTGGTGGCATTTTGTCTTTCTACTCTTTCCCGCAGACGACGCCAATTGATGTAACCGAATTCTCTCAGCCGACGAGGTGCCATCATCTCGGAAGATCGGGACCTCGGCGAGCAAAGGGTTATCGACGCCTTTAATTAAGACCTACAACCACAGACAACGGGTCAGAGGGCGTCGGAAGTGTGTCCGGCGAAGCCACTCGGATGCTTAAATCAGATCAGGTGATCGGGTGCAAAAAGAGAGCAAATCGGAGAATATAAGTGAACTGATGGCGGGTGAAGATGTGAATGAATGTGAAAGGGAGCATACCTGGTATTTATAGAGGGGCTAGATGGTGGCGATGAGCGCATTGACATGTGATACGCTGGGGCTCTTCCCCCGGCACGCGATGCGCTGGGACACTTTTTCCAGTGCACGATGCGCTAGGGCACTTATCATGACGAAGATCACGATCAGATTGATGGTTATCTCGGGTGAGATTGTCTCCGTTATTCGCGATGATTTTGGAGCCTAGAGAGGCGTGGACTGGTCGGACTCTTAGAGGCATGATCTTCTCGTAGAGCATCAAATTAAGGGGTAATATTGGGTACCACCTCGGGTAATCCTCCCGGGCTCTCCAGGCATCTAGGCATGGGGAGAGTGTAGCTCGGTACTCGGGTCCCGAGGTGACATTCCGGGGTATCAAAATCTATATTGTTTTCAAGGTAAGACTGAAAGTTTAAAATATGAATTGTAAATGTATTGGCATAAAGGTATCATGACAACCTAATTATATTGTCAACGCTTATTAACGATCATATTTGAAAAAGTTTTTGTGAGTTAACTGTATCAAAGAAAAATGGACGAACGTAGTATATGTTAGTAAATTATGTAGTTGTTATTTTATTTATTTTCAAAATTGATATAGAGAAAATGTAAAATTATTGACCCGAATTACTCTTTTGAATTTTTGAAAATAATAATGGGAATACTACGTACTGAGCTCTCACATATGGAAAAATCCACTCAAGTATCGTCACGCAAAGGAAATATACAATTGTTTTGACGGAAATTTCATGGACGTATGATCTAAACGTGACATTCATCCTCGGTTTACAGTTTTGTGAAAAAACATGAACTCTATATGTATTGTTAAATGTTTTTCATTAGATATAATGCTCTAACTATAGCATTTCATTACTTGTTTGAGAGGCACACCAAACTACAATTGGCGAACCGTTGTCTCCCTTCATTTCATTACTTGTTTGAGTGGCAAACAAATTACTATATAGTAGTAAATTTATATATTTACGGTCATTTTCGTTTTTTTTTTCTCTTTTACATTCTTTACTTTTCTTATGTCCATTTTATTCAGCAATATCAAATATCGAGTTTTATTTGTTAATTTCTTCTAAACATTAAAATAATTTTTATTTTTATCCTTCTAAAGCATGTACATAGTTAGTATTATATTTAAAAGTCCATACAAAAAAATCTTTAAAAATCTAATGATTTCAATAGAATTTTTTTACAACTCCATGAGATTCAGTCGATAAAACTCTATCAACTCTACAAAAGTCTTTAATTTAAAGAAAGTCATTAAAAGTCATCAATCTCAAGATTGAATACACCCTTCTTAATATAAACATTCCACTGCTTTATGGAAACGTTATCCCTTGCTTCTCCTTTCATACTAAAATCAAGAATCCAAAGCTAATAGTTTCTAAATAGACTAGCGCTTTTAGGATAAATTACAAATCTGGTTCTAATTTCATGTTGTGAATTTGTATTTTTGGATATGTAATTTACATTTTCTTTCCCCCTCATTTTCGGTTATGTTATAGAGATTTTTCATTTATGGTCATAAACTGTGTGTTTTCTCTTTTTGAGTTCTGCTTTGTATGTGTTTTTCAATATCATTTTCGAACGGACAGACATGCAAGATAAACTCCGATAAGAAAAGATCAAAGTTGCAAGAAACACACAGTTTGCACGACTAAAATGCAATTTGCTGTGATTGGACCAAAAATGAAAAAGAAATGTTAGTTATATGACTAAAATGACAATTCATTGCTAATAAGACCAGGAAAGGAAAAACTGCAACTAGGAGGGCCAAAATGTAATTTCCTACTTCCAAATTTTTTATTGAGTTTCAAAGCTTGTGGTGTTACTACTAAGGAGTTAGCCGTTGTGTCTTGGGAAACAGTAGTGGAAATCCGTAAATCATTATTGACTCGAATTTAATAAAAGATCTTTATTTAGTATAATTTACCTATTATGGAATTCTATCCGTTGCTTTATCTGTTTACCGGTATCTTACATAGATAAAGACCTTGAATATATAATTAATTACAGTATATTCTAAACAACATTCCTAGTTGATTGATCCTCCCAAAAGACGGATAAGGGTCATTGAGCTCGAGACTAATATTTGTTATGTTGTGGACCATATTGATTGTAGGGTGATGGTCCAAGAAATAGGATCAATATATAAACAGGAGTTCAAAAGGGGGGGGGGTTAAATGAACTCCTTCGATTTTTTAAAATCTTTTAAAATGTTTTACACGCACGGCTTAACTTAAGTCCGAGTTAACATACTTAAGATATCTCAGTTTTATGCAAGTCTTTCGGCCAACAATGTTTGTGCGGAAAAAGGCCAATTAACTTGTGAACAGTAATAATATGTAAATGCAATATACGAGAACGTAAAGTAAAGAAATAAGAGTTCAGGATTTGTTTCTGGAAGTTCGGACTTCAATGTCCTACGTCTCCCCTTCTTCCTCCTCGGAAGGTACCACTAGAAGATTTGATGAAAGTAGGCCTTCTACACACACCCGATCCCGCAACCAACAGCTACAATAACTCCTAGTATCTCCACACCAATCCAAGCAGACGCAGCTGCTGGTTTACAACACTTGGTAATATTTTCAAACGGCTTTTGAGAGCACGTTTGTTACAGACTCGATAAGATATTACAATGAAATGCACGTGTTTGAGACTGTAAATTTCTCTGGTTTCTGAACACAGAAACTCGATTCAAAGGTTGAACCAGAGAATGACTCGAAGGTATATCAATGAAAAACAACAGTGTTGTTCTTCGAGTCTTGTGAGCTTTAAATATGCTTCAATAATGAATAGCTTGAGAGTGCAATTTGGCAGCGTTTCAGCAATAGCGATGGCGAGAGTTGTTCTTCAATTCAAAACATATGCTATTTGTACTCTTCGTTCAACGGTCGATTAATTCCGATAAGGCAACAAAATCCTTTTTGAAATTCTAACAATTGTTCGACGTCAATCCCGCTCCACTACATTGTAAGTTGCGTATCGTCAGAGCAGATTTGTCGATTTCCATGTATGTGTAATCCCGTTGCAACGACCTCTGCCAATGTATACTATTCTTCCAAAATTAGTACCAATCTCGTCTCCTTAATTTCAGAAAATTTGAATGATTCTTGTTTTGGCCATCGATCTTTTCCAATTGAGTATACGATCGAATTTGAATCAACTTTATGCTTGCGTCTGAAACCATTTCTGTCGACAGATCTTTCTTTGTTGAAGACAAATGAATAGTTCCTTACTATTAAGATATCTGTCGCGGTAAACAAAATTAAACCACTTGCAAATATTCAGAAATGATGATGTCATCAAATCTGTTCCTCTACTTTAGCTGACGTCATCGTATCTGTTATATGACCATTGAAGTTAGATCTGATGGTGACGTCATGATATCTGATATTTCTACTGTAGCTGACGTCATCGAATCTGTTGAAAACAAACGATGTCGTGTTGAACTAACAGTTACGAAAACTGTCGATAGCAAACGTTACTCGCACTGTTTCCAAAAACAATACTGTAGCGAAATCTAGTGTCAGCAACGATGAAAGTACTGTTACAAGATCTGTCGAATATACTTATCAATGAATACGACCCTTTCTGTTGATAGAATCCTTTACTGTGTCAATACCTGTTGGCAGGTATTATCACCGATACAATAATCAAGTGCTGTTGGCAGATATCATCAATCTCAATGCTCCATTAACAGTATATTTCTGACCCGATAACCCGAATAACCAAATCAATAAGTCCACTGTTCCAAGATCCGATTCTGATCAACCCGAATTCATAACTGTAACTCAAACCAATCACTGTTGTCAGCAACCTCTAATCTCTGTGAGAATATGATTCGAAATTCATCGTTTAGGTCCAAATCTTTTTTTATTTTTGTTATCACCAAAACTATAAATTGTATCCTAACAATTTCCCCCTTTTTGGTGATGACAAAACTTAGCAGCCAATAAAAATAAATTTGCAAAGTAAATCTCACAACGACTGCTGAAGACAAATTTTCATTAACTGAGAAAATGGTACAAAAGGTTTGTACAAGAAACTAATGTCCTCTTCTCCTTAGTCTTCTTAGTCTCTTTTTCCTTTCCCTTTCTCTTTCCCGTATATCTGCCTCTCGAATCATTTCTGCAGCCTCTTCCACACTGGGAACACATCCATGGCCTGAACTTCTTTCACCTTGGTTAGCCGGAGTAGGTAAAGGGCGGAGTTCCACACGAATAGGCGGCGGGCGGCGGCTGCTACTCCCTATTTCCCCCTTTTTGGCATCACCGCCACGTATGGGGTCGACGATGTCACCAAATTGGGTGGAAAGGCTCAGGATATCTGCTGCTATTTTCGATTGAAAATCTAACTGTTCGTTCCTTATATCAGCAACCTGATTATCTAAAGCAGTGAGCTTGGCATCTTGCTCTCTCTGAACCTTCTTGATCGCCATTAAATCTTGAAAAACAGTGGCGACTGGAGCCAGCAAACCCTTCTTGAGATCATTTATTTTCATTTCTTGAATGACACCCTGCCTCTCTTGAACTCTACAAGCATCCTGAAGTGACTGGCGGAGCAAGGCATGTTGTTTAAGTAGAGCTTCTCGAACACCAATTTCAACAACATTGACCTTGGATAAGATTTCGCAGTTAGAATCATGGATGCGCTGAGAAATAGATGATCTGAGGTCTTCAAGAGCATCTTTAAACATAGTGAAATCAACTGGTGCTGATGCTTGAGTATCTGCTTGGGCATTCAAAGGTACATCCGTAGAATCAAAGTGCATAGAGACATCAGTAGAGGGCGAAGAAGACTCTCGAGGCTGAGAGGTGGCCGGAGAAGATGCTGGACTCTGCACAAAATATAGTCGCTCCTCCTGTGCGACACTTGGAAATATAGCAGGGCCCAAAGCAAATTGTAAATCATGCTCAGTAGAATCAACCTCTTGAACAATTGGAGAGGGAGATCGATAGACTGTAGATACATCTGAGGAAACCAGGTCTTCCTCTTCAACATCCGTTAAAACAACTTCATGTATATCTCCCGAGTCCCGCTGTACAACTGAAGCAACAAAACTATGACAAGCCATACCCTGTGCAAACTTGATGAGAAAATCTGCGGGAATACGTTCAATTCCCAAATTATATACTGTAATATCTGTGCAAGGAAGTTCCCGAACCGGTTTCAAACAACCAAACATAGAATAACGAACAATATCTGTACACACTTGGGCCCATCGCCATGTTTTGATCAAATACGGAGCTGCTTCCCAGTATTGTACAGGTTCAACAAGAGATACGTGTAAAGCAAAAATGTCCTCAATGGCAGGCTTTGGCATCTTCTTTTGATTCAAAAATAACGACAAACAGCAACTATTTTTGCAAAAATCAGGACCCTGAAGAGGTGTCCAAATTCCATCAATCAAAATCATAGGTCGCACCCAACATGTGGATTTTGCCACAGAATAAAATTGGGCGAAAACAGCACCGCTATCAACAGAAGAGTCAAAGGCTGTGGAGGCGCATGGTTGTTCCATTGGTATTCCATACGCACGCTGCTGTGCCAATAAGTCTTCTAAAGATATGGAATGGGCATCAGACAGAAGATCAATGATTTGAGAGGTTGTTGCGGTCCAAGGCTGGCCAGGAGCAAGAAATTTCTGATGAGAATCCAAGAATTTCCTCAACAACAGTTCTCTATATTTCGCCAAAATATACCCCTTTCTCTTCACGGCCATTGCTAACGAATCTGTCTCCGCCCACTCCAGCATAAGTTTCTCTTTTGCTTTTAACGCTAATAAAGCATCAAAATTCGACAATGTATTTAAACTGAAAGAATGAAAGAACTCCACTACGTCGACCATCACCTGGTCCCTGATCCTGATCAAAAACTCGATATCTCCACAAATTATATCAACCAACTCGCGGGCTGGATTCCCTCGAATAGGTTCATCTTCCACCAAGATAGCTTTCCCCTTATCATGAGTGGAAATGCGGGGAAGGCTGGTAAGATATACATCACGCTCCCGAACTTCAGTGATTGAAATAGATTCACCAAGCCGAATCTTCCACAAATTATATCAACCAACTCGCGGGCTGGATTCCCTCGAATAGGTTCATCTTCCACCAAGATAGCTTTCCCCTTATCATGAGTGGAAATGCGGGGAAGGCTGGTAAGATATACATCACGCTCCCGAACTTCAGTGATTGAAATAGATTCACCAAGCCGAATCTTGGTAATCTCTGGGGCAGATATGGATGGCAACAACATATCTTCGGAGATTTGTAACAAAATGTCATCGATTGACATGTTCTCTTCAGTGACCAGCCTGCTGTTAACGACTTTGTTCATCTCCTGGACAGCCACAGGACTCGTGCTATCCGCAGCGCTTGTGACACTCCTTGTTTCAACAATCTCTGGCTCAGTGTTCCTGGCAACAAAATCATCCAGCCACTGAGCAAAGTCATCGGCAAACGCCGCTTCATCGATGCCCTGTCCTCCGTGCTCTTCCTCACGAACACCCAACATCAAGGTCTCCTCCAATACCTACTCGATAATGATATCTACCTCATCAGAAGTCTTAGCAGCAGCTTTATCAGTATCCTTAACAAGTTCCTGTTGACCCATTGTTTCATCAGCAGAACCCGTGGTCAATACCAATCTCCCCTTTCTTGATTTTCGTTTGGGCGCAGGAGATTTGATAGCTGCTGCAGCAGGGGTAGGATCAATAACCTGAATTGGCACCACATCCTGTGCCACATGCATAATATCCAGACTTGCTTGGGAAGATGAGTGTTTGGTCTTCACGGTGCGCCTCTTCGTTGGAATAGCCGGCGCAATATCCTCAGTGGCCACTCTCTTCTTTGATCCGGCAACTTTAGAGATAACCTTAATAGGTGTATTATCAGCAGATGAGGACTGCTTTGTAGACTTGGATTTCCTATTCACAGTAGCCTCACCAACCATCCCCTGCTCCTCACGAGCGTCAATTGTGGTATTCGTGGCAATGTAAGTGTTTACAGTTTTCATAGACAGAATTTTTGCAAATGGGAAAGGAACACCTTCTCCCAGAGCAATAGCAGGGATGCTCTTCAACAAAACACCAATTTGCGCAGCAAAGCCCTTAGCTTTCCGCTGCGACTTATCCACCATGTCTTTCAATACATTGAACAAAACCTTGCCCCAATTCACCTTCGATCCATAATGAATCGCTGTCATCATCTGGAACCGTTCAGTGGTGACAGCATCAAATGAGCCCGCCTTAACAGTGACAGCCTTTGCCAAAATATCATTCAACAATCGAAATTCATATTTCAGGGGTTTCTTTTTCCCATGAATTTCAACTTGCTCACCCTTTTTCGAGAAGAAGCTCCTCGCATCATACACTCTATCCTTGGGTACCTCAGAAAAATTCACAACCCCTTCCGTGGGTAACTCAAAAACATGAGCAAACTGAGCCTGAGAGATAGAGAAGAACTTTCCTGATACTGCTCCAGTGATATCTTCACCCTGTACCAACGCTGTTTCAAAGAACTGCTGTAGCTCCTTCTCATATAGTACTGATTCGCACCCCAGAAACCCTCGTAGACCACTGGACTCCAGTGCTTTGAACATGTTGAGCATGCCATCATGGTCAGGAATCATCAAAACCGATTCAAAGTTAATCTGATACGAGTTGACGATGAATATGGATGCCATTGTAGTCGATTTAGAGTGCAAGGAATGCCTGAAATAGGATTTTCTGCACAAGATAATATGAGCGCACAATAACAAGAGAATACGAAAGCAAGAGGAATCAAAGATTACGATTGCACAATAAGTTTTACCAAATATTTGAAATGCCTTAAATAAAGATGGTGAATATGAACGGTTAGGAGAGATAAAGAATGTTGATGTGACGATGTGAATGAATAACAACACGTGTCAATCATCCGATGGTGCGTACTATTTTTATAAAAGATTTTGCAAATATTTTACCCGTACGGGAAAAGATTAAAATAACATTGACGCGCCAAAATATTTAAAACATCACACCTAAGCAAATCTGTTTTTAATGTTTCGCGGGATGGAGCGGAATCTGTTAACAGATAAGCATCAATTGTGTACAGGAGAAATTTGTTGACAGATCTCTTCTGTTCAATTGACTTCACGCTTAACAACAGAGACCAAGTTCCCCCTACGATGTGCAACCCTCAATCAGCAACGCTTACATAAGCAGTGCTGTTCCTAGTGAACATATGACCAGAGGCTGACGTAAGCATTGCTGTTTCTTGTTGGATAGCCATCCAACGATAGCACTGACGTAAGCATCGCTGTTCCCCCTGAACATATGACTCGATGCTGACGTAAACAGAGCTGTTAAACCTGCAAAAAATTGTTAATGCACAGACCATTTTATGGCAATTCTAAGAGACCTAATATGTTCCTAAAGTAGGAAAACTTAGCGTCTGGCAGAGGTTTCGTGAAGATATCAGCAACTTGTTGCTTAGTCGACACGTACTCCAAGCGAACGTCCTTCTTCATTACGTGGTCCCTTATGAAGTGATGCCTAATGTCGATGTGCTTTGTTCTGGAATGCAGCACAGGATTCTGGGTGATTGCTATCGCACTTGTGTTGTCACAGAGAATAGGAGCTTCGGAAGCATCAATGCCATAATACTTCAATTGATGTTGAATCCAGAGGATTTGTGTGCAACAACTGCCAGCAACAAGGTACTCTGCTTTGGCTATTGATGTGGCAATTGACGTTTGTTTCTTACTGAACCAGGAGATTAGTCGATCCCCTAAGAATTGACATTTTCCACTTGTGCTCTTGCGATCAATCCTGCAACCTACGTAATCTGCATTGCAACCTACGTAATCTGCATCACTGTAACCGATTAGTTGAAAGCCTGAGTCTTTGGTATACCTAAAGACCCACGTTGGAAGTACCCTTTAAGTACTTGAGGATTCTTTTAACAGCAATATAATGTGATTGCTTTGGCTCCGCTTTGAATCTAGCACACATACAGACAGCAAACATGATGTCTGGTCTGCTAGCAGTTAGGTAAAGCAGAGAGCCTATGATACCTCGATATAAAGATACCTCTATGGCAGTTCCAGCTTCATCTTTGTCCATCTTAATTGAAGAGCTCATAGGGGTTGCTGCTGCTGAGCAGTTGTCCATGGCAAACTTCTTTAGCAATTCTTTCGTATATTTAGCTTGGTTAATGAAGATTCCATTTTCCAGCTATCGAACTTGTAATCCCAGAAAGAAAGTTAGCTCCCCCATCATGCTCATCTCGAATTTATACTGCATTAGCTTGGAAAATTTCTTGCACAGTTTGGGGTTAGTTGACCCAAAAATAATATCGTCAACATAAATCTGAACTAATAAGACGTGATCATCCTTAACAAATTTAAACAACGTCTTATCGAATGTGCCTATAGTGAACTTATGCTCAAGAAGAAAACTAGTGAGTGTATCATACCAAGCTCTGGGTGCTTGCTTCAACCCATATAGAGCCTTGTCCAGTTTGTAAACAAAATCTGGATTTGTATGATCTATGAAGCCAGGAGGTTGTGCAACATACACTTCCTCTGTCAAGACGCCATTTAGAAAGGCACTCTTGACATCCATCTGAAAGACCTTGAAGTCTTTATATGCAGCATATGCAAGGAACATGCGTATGGCCTCTAATCTTGCTACTGGTGCAAAGGTCTCATCAAAATCTATACCCTCCATTTGCCTAAAGCCTTGTGCAACCAGCCTAGCCTTATTTCTTGTTACTACTCCATCTTCATTCAGTTTATTCCTAAAGACCCAACGAGTGCCTATAACTGAATGATTATTAGGTCTAGGTACAAGTTTCCATACTTTATTGCGTTCAAACTGATTGAGTTCTTCCCGCATGGCATCTATCCAACTTGAGTCAGCTAAGGCCTCATCAATTATCTTAGGTTCTATATGAGAAAGAAATGCAGCATCAAAGTGATCATGAGATAGCTGGCCTCGTGTGCGAACATGAGATTGAATGTTACCTATGACTTGCTCAGGTGGATGATTTCTATTCCACCGTGTTAGAGTAGATGCCCAACTAGCCAACTTGTGGCGTGTGGGTTTATAGACTCTTGTATATGACAATCTTTATATATGATACTCGCATTTATTATATGGCATTCTTTACTTTCATTGTGTGTATAATGATTAACAATTGCGTTGAGTAAAGACCTAGAATGTACTAAAGCGTATGTTAGATGTGATAGTGGGTATGACGGCTATCATGAAACACATCTAATAGTCGCTGTGTATTCTGAACATGTTCCTAGTCGATTGGGCCGTCAAAATGAGGATAAGGCCGCCCGAGTTCGAGACTAGTATCTACGATGCGAAGTACCATGTTTCATTGGTATGGAACATTGTGATGTTCTGAGCATGCAGATAGATAGTGACCTGGTGATCTATCGAACTACCCTCGTTCGGACTTTCCAAGTGGTTACCATTTGTCGAGTGGATAAGTCCAAGGTCTTGGTTGTACTGATTAGTCCTCACGACTCGAAACGTAATTGAGATTCTACATGATAGACGTCTCACTTTGACCCGTTTGCCGACTCACTTGGGGTCATAAGGCGTCGGGATTGGGTGAGACCCCGATGCATGTAGGAGTCGATGCATCGTTGTCGAGGATTCACCGCTCGCAGACATGCGTGGATATCCTATGCTATCTGAGGGGATAATAATGTATAAATCTCTGGCCAGAGTACTAGAAGTGTTTTAGGTAAATGTGTTTACCTAGTTACACTCGTGATGTCACTATTCGATCTCCAAGATGTATGCATAGCTATCGGATCTATAGCGACTCTCGATTTACCAATGGTCGTTGATCTGATCGGGATATATGGATTTAAAGGACCGTACTGTACGCTAACCACGACCAACTGGTTCTTGCAGGCACTATTAGTGATACCTAGGGGATCATGGGGCGATGTTGCTAGACGCTTTACCATGATCCGATGGGCAAGTTCAGAATTGTGATTACGGAGCCACAATGGTTGTGGGCCCACGGCTAGCTGTATCCCTGAACCATTGAGGGTCACACAAGTACTGGATTCGAGATTCCCGCATGGATATTCATCTCAATGTGTTGAGCACGAGAAGAGAATTTTTGGAGTGCGACTTCCTAAAAAGTCAACAGAGGTCAAATCGTGATTTGCCGATGTTGAGGGGCGGGTCACACAAGTACTGGATTCGAGATTCCCGCATGGATATTCATCTCAATGTGTTGAGCACGAGAAGAGAATTTTTGGAGTGCGACTTCCTAAAAAGTCAACAGAGGTCAAATCGTGATTTGCCGATGTTGAGGGGCAAAACGGTCATTTTGCACTGGGGTTATGAAAAATGGTTTTCCAGATAATAGTATTCAGTTTTGGAAACTGAGTCGATCGGTCCGATCTGATCGGCGATCGGAGTTACGATAAAGTCTCGGTGATGGAGATGAACTGAATATTCATCCGTTGGACCTGGGCCCGTTGGGCCGGTCCAAGTCCAACACTAAGATCTATTTAATAATAGATTAGACTTCATAACAAAGAGATACTAAGCTAATCTAACCCTAAACCTAGTGCATTGAGCGCCGCCCCTCCTCTCCTCATAAACCCGCCGCCGCCGCCGCCCAAGTGCGCCGCCGCCACGTGCTGCCTGAAAATCGTTTCGGGCCAATCTTGACGAGGAGAATCCGTCCGTGCAGATCTCGTCAGTCCTTCTAGTGCAGGCTGACGAAGGAATCCCGTCTCTGGTCGTGGACCTGATTGATGGATCTACCGCCACCTACCGTGAAGAGCCGGCGTTCTTGTAATTTCGGTTGGAGCCAGGCACAAGTGCCAGCAAGGTATTCTTTTGAAACACCCTATGAATGTCATAGATTTTGAATTTTTCATCGTATTGATCGTCTCCGGCACATGTATTTTTGTTCTTCCGCTGCCTAGCCGGGGGGTGTGATCCAGATCCCCAACAGTGGTATCAGAGCCATGGTTTTCGGATCTGATCAATACGATTATGCCTTATTGTATCTATATCTTCGAATTTCAGAATCGAACAACTAAAATTTTTGAAGGAGGGCCGAGCGCCGCCGCGCATGTCGGCGCCCCACCGCACGCATATGCGCGCCCGGGATTGCGCGCTGGCCGCGCAATCGCCAGCAGCGTCCGGCCGAGGCATGCTGCTCCTCCACGCAGATGATTGCGCCACTGGCCGCCATGTTTTCACGCCTGGATGCGCCACCTGCTGGCCGCTGTCCCGTGAAGCGTCGCGCGGGCCGATGGCCGCTTGTCGCGCGTTGATTGCGCGCATGATAGCCGGATCGTTGTGCTGCTATGCCGCTCCTCTTTCGCAAGGCGGCGCAATCGTTGCGCTATATGTCGACCACCTCATGCGCCACTCGTTGGCGCATCGTGTGCCATGCGCCGCACGCGTTGCGGCGGGCGTGCGGCCGAGCGTCGCACGCTGCGTGATGGTGACGACAGCCGACCGGCTGCCGCTCCGGTGATGTCGTGACGGCTGGTCTAATTTCTTCTAGGGTTTGTTCGGGCCTGTCCCGGGCAGCCCGTGAAGTTTTCGGGCCGGTATACGATATCGGGCCCGTTTTGATCGATTTTGAAAA
>KQ987796.1:183700-199968 GCA_001598015.1 Dorcoceras hygrometricum
GTCAAATCGTGATTTGCCGATGTTGAGGGCAAAACGGTCATTTTGCACTGGGGTTCTGAAAAATGGTTTTTCAGATCATAGTATTCAGTTTTGGAAACTGAGTCGATCGGTCCGATCTGATCGGCGATCGAAGTTACGATGAAGTCTCGGTGATGGAGATGAACTGAATATTCATCCGTTGGACCCGGGCCCGTTGGGCCGGTCCAAGTCCAACACTAAGATATATTTAATAATAGATTAGACTTCATAACAAAGAGATACTAAGCTAATCTAACCCTAAACCTAGTGCATTGAGCGCCGCCCCTCCTCTCCTCATAAAACCGCCGCCGCCGCCGCCGCCGCCACGTGCCACCGGAAAATCGTTTCCGGCCAATCTTGACGAGGAGAATCCGTCCGCACAGATCTCGTCAGTCCTTATAGTGCAGGCTGACGAAGGAATCCCGTCTCCGGTCGTGGACCTGATTGACGGATCTACCGCCACCTACCGTGAAGAGCCGGCGTTCTTGTAATTCCGGTTGGAGCCAGGAACAAGTGCCAGCAAGGTATTCTTTTGAAACACCCTATGAATGTCACAGATTTTGAATTGTTCATCGTATTGATCGTCTCCCGGCAAATGTATTTTTGTTCTTCCGCTGCAGTGATCCGGATCCCCAACACACCGAAGATCAAGTCCAAAGGGATTTTGTAATGACCAGATCTTTTAGAAGTCCACAATTAGAAAGATATGAGATTGAGGGATGGATTGATATTCAAATGTTAGAATGCAAGTACAGTAGATGTTTAGTGACTTCTGCAAACCAATTGGATCCTTTATTTAACTAAAATTCTCGGTTTCCACTCGCATCTTTTATTTAAAAAACAGAGCACGCTTCTTTCAGAATTTGGCATATTGATATAACGTATTTTCTTTCCTTAGTCATTGTAAATCATATAAATAGGATCTTAAGCTGCTTCATGCATCATTACTTTCCAATCAAATCATATTAAGCGGTGCTCGCTCTCAAGAAGCCGAACAAAATACTTTCAAAGTGTTTTAAAGGAAACAGGCGGTGCGCAAGAAGTATACTGGATTTTCTGCTGTTCTTGAGTTAAAGATACCAGGCAAGTAAACTCTGTTTCTTGCTCACTCAATAGAAAGCATATATTCAATTCTGTTTTTATGATTATGTATGGTTTTAAAGAAAAGGGAGATGGCCTCGGCTGTTCTTCAAGAAAACCGTAAAGTTCATGCTCTGTTTTCGAAAGAAGTTGAGTTACTGTATTTTGATTCAAAGATGATTTAGAAAATGTTTTGATGATGTTCTTCTAATGAATTCCTGAGGTTTTCAGTGATTCATTCATCGAAGTAGCTTACAAGTAGCTTATTCGATCTTTTCCAGATGTTTCATAAGATATGTCGAAGTCTTTAGAGGAACGTAACCTTCGTAGTTCATGGTTATCTACATGTTAAGTATGAGATTTGGTTCTTATACCACGACTGATATGTCTTTATTGAAAATATTCTAAGTATAGATTTCAGCTGTCGCATTGTTTGAGTTCAGTAGTTGCGACCAACAGTCGCACTATTTCATGTTCAGCTGTTGCATATTTTATTGTTCATCAGCTGACAGTTTGTTCATCAGCTGATAGTTGTTCATCAGTTGATAGTTTGTTCATCAGCTGATAGTTGTTCATCAGTTGATAGTTTGTTCATCAGCTATTGGTATTCAGCAGTTACGTTTGTAAAATTCAGCAGATGCATATTTCAGCAGATGCATATTTCAGCAGATGCATTGTTTTCATAAAATCAGCAGATGCACTGTTCATCAACAGGTGCATCTTTCCTTGTTAGAATTCAGCAGTTGCGTTGTCTTCATAACATTCGGCAGATGCACTGTTCACCAGTAGATGCATTCCATTTTGATATTTCAGCATTTCTTTATTGTTTTTAAGTACAGTTCATTGCGACTGGTTGTTAATATTTTTCCTGCGGCTGGTCGATATGTTAACGACGCCGTTTTGTTTAAAATAAGATCTTGCGACTGGTTCTTGTCTTGCGACTGGTTCCTATTCGTTGTGACTGGTACTGTTCATTCAGCTGGTATTGGTCTTGAGACTGGTACTGTTCATTCAGCTGGTTACTGTTCATTCTTCGTTTTCTTCAACAGATAACGAAATTTCAGAATTTGATTTCTTACTCATTTACACTTCAATTCAAATGAATCTTTCGACTTATCTGACAGATTCAACTAGCTAATTTATTCAGTTTCCATCTTCGCAAGCTTTACAGAGAAATCCTTTACAGTTCCAGAACATCATTAGTCAAGAGAAAACCAGTAATTCGTACAAGAGAGAAAGAAAACAGATTTATGAAAGAAAAGAAAGATCAGAACAATGTTTTATGAAATTTTTTAAGTTATGACAATGAAAAGGGTCCCCAGAGAAAAGGTGAGTGCGCAGCTGACGAACCGTGTGCCCTTTTAACCAGGAAGGATTAGGATTACAGGTCGACGGATCTGTATACCCCTTCAACCATGAGCTTTATGCTAAGAGACTGTTAACAGGAGTTTGATCAAACGAAATGGACCAAATGTTTAAAGTGTTGTCATAATTTTCCAGAAAATGAATGAAGAGCACAAGTGTGATTTTAATCGCAGCTCTTAAGAATGTTTAAAGAAAATGTTTTCAGAATGATTCATGTTTTATGCTTTCATACTTGATTCAGATTTCATACTTATGTTTACGCTTGTTTATTCATAAGCGTGATTCAAGTTCAGACTCCAGTATATATTAGATCATGGACGATCGTATGATTTGCTTTCGTTATTCCAGATTTTACCTGCTGGGCCTTTGGCTCACTAGTTTTCATTGAGTGCAGGTAATTCACAGTAGGAAGCTGGAGGGAGATGAACAGAATGGAAGGGATGTGTTTATCGTGGACAACAGATTTCTTTATTTCCTTCTGTTCCAGATTTCATAGTTTCTTTTTGGAACACTTTTGTATTGTACTGAATATTTTGTTATGAATTTGTATCAAAGCAGATTTCTAAATTAGTTATGTTGTAGGAATCTGTACCACACGTTATCACACTACGAGATGTATCATTTAAATATGATATATCAGATTTCATCATTTCCGCACCTTTGCATGAGTTATTCTAGATTTCTCATCTTCGAATGTGAATAATTTTATTATTCTCGTTTCAACCCAGATAGTTAGTAGCGATCCATTCTCCGATGTTTATAACCTTTTGATTTCATTCAATTGAACCCCAAAACTTATGATTATTCTGTCAAGAAAATGAGGGTCGTTACAGATTATCTCCTTGTTCCCCCTGTGTTGCTGACTGGATAAGAATGTTTGGATCTTCTGACGCCAATTGATGATTACCATTGTTTCCTTGTGCATTAATTTCCAATTGGAGTTCTTGATGTTGTGTGTGAGTGCTGTTGACAGCTTTGTCATCCACTGTTGGTCTTGATACTACTTGAGAAGAAGTGCTTGCTACTGTTGCGTTAGCTGTTGGTGTATGAGCAGTAGCATTTGCTTGCGCAATGTCTGACGTAGCAAGATGTGTTGGAACAACATTTGTTTGCATGGTGATTGCTTCTGCTCCAGCTGCCGTAAGATCTCGCTGAGTAATAGTATGTTGTGTATCTACTATTGGTTGTTCTTCAGCTGTGAATCTTTGTTGTGACACGTCCTCATCAGATTCTTCAAGGCTTGTTGATTCCAGACGTGTGCACAAGTCGTGTAAGCTTGCAGCTGAATTTGACTTGAAGATTGTCTCATCGAACACAACATGTGCAGATTCTTCAACAGTGAGACTCTTGATATTGAATACCCGATATGCTTTGCTGACAGCAGAATCACCTAAGAATATTCCTGCATCAGATTTAGGTTCAAACGCTGTTACGTACTTCTTGCCATTGTTGTGAATGAAACATCTACACCCAAACACCCTGAAATAGGATATGTCAGGTTTCTTGCTATGCCAGATCTCATATGGGGTCTTATTGTGCATCCTATTAATCATAGATCTGTTTTGAGTGTGACATGCTGTATTGACTGCTTCTGCCCAAAATTTTTGAGAAATACCAGAATAAGCAATCATAGATCTAGCAGCCTCTTTAAGAGTGCGGTTTCTCCTTTCAGCCAACCCGTTTTGCTGAGGAGTTCTTGCTGCTGAAAGCTCATGCTTAATTCCTAAGTCTTCCAGATAAGAAGTCAATTTGAAATTTAGAAATTCTGTACCGCGATCACTTCTTATCCGGTTGACAGAACAAGATCTATCATTTTGTAAACGTTTCAAAAGGCGTATCAGCTGGTCGGCGGTTTCAGATTTTGCTTTTAAAAACAACACCCATGTATATTTTGAAAAATCATCAACAACAGCAAGGGTGTAGGACGTTCCCCCTAAGCTTTTTATTGAAATAGGACCAAAAAGATCCATATGTAAAAGCTCAAGGCAACGGGAAGAACGTTTTCCGCCTTTATTTTTGAAAGTCGATTTAATGTGCTTACCAAGCTGACAAGCTGCACAGATCTTATCCTTAGAGAATTTCAATTTGGGCATACCAGAAACCATATCATGCTCACTCAACTTAGCAAGTGTTTTAAAGTTTAGATGGTTCATTCGTTGATGCCACAACCAACGCTTGGAGGAGTCAGCTGTAAGACAAAGATGTTCAGACTTCAACTGCTCTGACCAATCGATAACGTAGGTATTCCCCGATCTTTTACCCACCAATATAGTAAGACCATTTGAGTTCTGAACTGTGCACGTGTGTTGTTGAAAGTTAACTATGTAACCTTTGTCACAAAGTTGACTGATACTAATCAAATTGTAACTGAGGTTATCAACAACCAAAATATCAGAGCTAGAGATGTTACCATGGATAAGCTTAACCTTACCCATAGTGTTACCGTAAGCGTTTTCGCCAAACACGATTTTTGCGCCTTTGTGTGGTTTGACGTCTGATAGCAGCTTTGGATTTCCAGTCATGTGTCTTGCACAGCCGCTATCCAGATACCACAATGTTGTTTCAGCTGCTGCTTTGTACTTGTTATCCTGCAATCAAACAAACAGCTTTTGGTACCCAATTTTACTTGGGTCCAGATTGGATTACCCCTTTCGGGACCCAGACTTGAATCACTCACAGTTTTCCCAGTTTTTGGATCCACGAAAGTCTGTGCAAAATTACGTGCAGGTCTATGGAGTTTTGATTTGACATTTTGACCAACAGGATCTCTTCTTGGCCAAGTCTTTTTCCAACCATATTTTGCCTTCCTAGAGTTACGCTGCTGCTGGTTTGGAACATAGGACTTGGAACCAGCTTTCGCATTGTCCTTGTCCAATCTGTTCTTTAACCAGCTAGGCTTGGAACTCTCAGGCCTTTGATAGCCGATGCCATCTTTTCCTTTTCCTTCATGACTTGACTGGGAAGATTTCTGGTCATCATATCTTATCGATTCGCAACAACCATATATCACGTCAGCTTTGAAAAAACTCATTTTATTGAACTTGTCATACACCGGCTGTGACTGAGTACTTGTCTGTCCTTCACTGCTTTCGCTATTACTAAAACCTAAGCCAGTTCTATCATGTGCTGACTTTTGGATTTCTTGTAGTTTGTGGAAAGCACGAGCTGATTGGGTCCAGGAGCTCATTTCTTTAGTTAACTTTTCAACTTCAGCTTTGAGCTCGCTGGACTCACTTCTCAACAATTCATTCTCTATTCTCAGCTTACTCAACTCAGTCTTTAAACTGTCAGTATCCTCAAGCTCGTCAGAACTCGATTCTGCTGAATTGTTTTTCAGACTTGCGTTTTCGGCCTTGATTTCCTCAAATTTGTGAGATAGAGTCTTGTACTCATGGACCATACCGTTCAGTGCCTGAACTAGATCCTCACGTGTAAATTCAACATTGGAAATATCAAATACCTCATCATCATCTGGTTGGTCAGCCATGAGACACTGAACTTCCTCTTGTTCACTATCACTTGAAGATGAGCTGCTGCTGGATGACTCTGAGTCGCTATCCGCCCAGCTTTTGGTGCATTCCTCAGCAACCAATACTTTTCGGTCATGTTTGCGGCTGGGTCTCTTGTTGCTGTTATTCTCATCCGCCGGTCCTTTGATCGATCCTTGAATTTGTCCTTGGACTTGTCTTTGGACCTTTCAACAGTTCTTTCATCATCTTCCTCCTCTCTTTTGTGTCGCTCATCCTTCTTGTTGTCTCGTCTGTATCTGTCATCTTTCCTGGGTCTGTTGCAATCAGCAGCAAAATGGCCTGGACGATCACAGTTATAGCATATCAAGTCAGATGCAACTTTATCATATTTATAAACATTATTGAAAGAAGTTGAAGGGTTGAAAGATCTTCTCAAATATTTCCCAAAATTCTTGACAAAGAGGGGCATGACGTCGTCACTGAGCTGGTCAGCAGACTTTCTGGTGCTAGGAGAGCATGGTTCAGTAGTTGTAGTAGCAAGAGCTTTTGTCGGCTGGGAGGTTGATGGACCAGCTTCTGATCTTGTCTCCAACTCAAACTCATATGCTTTCAAGTTGGCGAACAAATCGTGCAGCTCTAGCTTTTGCAAGTCTTTTGACTCCCTCATGGCCATTGTCTTCACGTCCCATTCTTTAGGTAGCGCTCTCATGACCTTCAGTGCCAACTCCCTGTTGCTATATTCTTTTCCAAGACTGTTCAGTTCGATCACCACAGCGCTGAATCTTTCGTTGAACTCAGCCATCGTCTCTCCATCCTTCATTTTGATTGATTCATATTTTTGTTGCGCCACGGTCAGCTTGTTCTCTTTAGTTTCATCATTTCCTTCGCATATCTGGGTCAGCTTTTCCCAGATGTCTTTTGCTGTAGGACAATTCTTGACCTTGCTGAACATATTCTTGTCTTTGTCCAGCGTTTTGAATAATATGTCTTTTGCTATATTGTCTAGATTCGCCTTTTTCTTGTCCTCATTTGTGTACTCATGTCTGGCTTTCGGAAGAAACTGAGGCTCGCCACTTGTTATAGCAACCGCTAGATTTGGCTTCATTATCTTCAGCGGTCCTTCTGTGATGACATACCACATATCGTCATCCATGGCTGCTAGATGCGCTTGCATCCTAATCTTCCAGTCATCATATTCTTCCCTCGAAAACAAAGGAATATTGTTGTGAGAAATCGACATATTTAGATGTAATAGAGCACGAAACACAACTGTTCAATAACTGAGATTTGTCGGCTCTAATACCAATTGATGGTCCCAGAAATAGGATCAATATATAAACAGGAGTTCAAAAGGGGGGTTGAATGAACTCCTTCGATTTTTTAAATCTTTTAAAATGTTTTACACGCACGGCTTAACTTAAGTCCGAGTTACCAGACTTAATATATCTCAGTTTTATGCAAGTCTTTCGGCCAACAATGTTTGTGCGGAAAAATGCCAATTAACTTGTGAACAGTAATAATATGTAAATGCAATATACGAGAATGTAAAGTAAAGAAATAAGAGTTCGGGATTTGTTTCTGGAAGTTCGGACTTCAATGTCCTACGTCTTCCCTTCTTCCTCCTCGGAAGGTACCACTAGAAGATTTGATGAAAGTAGGCCTTCTACAAACACCCGATCCCGCAACCAGCAGCTATGAGAACTCCTAGTATCTCCACACCAATCCAAGCAGACGCAGCTGCTGGTTTACAACACTAGGTAATATTTTCAAACGGCTTTTGAGAGCATGTTTGTTACAGACTCAATAAGATATTACAATGAAATGCACGTGTTTGAGACTGTAAATTTCTCTGGTTTCTGAACACAGAAACTCGATTCAAAGGTTGAACCAGAGAATGACTCGAAGGTATATCAATGAAAAACAGCAGTGTTGTTCTTCGAGTCTTGTGAGCTTTAAGTATGCTTCAATAATGAATAGCTTGAGAGTGAAATTTGGCAGCGTTTAAGCAATAGCGATGGCGAGAGTTGTTCTTCAATTCAAAACATCTGCTATTTGTACTCTTCGTTCAACGGTCGATTAATTCCGATAAGGCAACAAAATCCTTTTTGAAATTCTAACAATTGTTCGACGTCAATCCCGCTCCACTACATGGTAAGTTGTGTATCGTCAGAGCAGATTTGTCGATTTCCATGTATGTGTAATCTCATTGCAACGACCTCTGCCAATGTGTACTATTCTTCCAATATTAGTACCAATCTCGTCTCCTTAATTTCAGGCAATTTGAATGATTCTTGTTTTGGCCATCGATCTTTTCCAATTGAGTATACGATCGAATTTGAATCAACTTTATGCTTGCGCCTGAAACAATTTCTGTCGACAGATCTTTATTTGTTGAAGACAAATGAATAGTTCCTTACTATTAAGATATCTGTCGCGGTAAACAAAATTAAACCACTTGCAAATATTCAGCAATGATGATGTCATCAAATATGTTCCTCTACTTTAGCTGACGTCATCGTATCTGTTATATGACCATTGAAGTTAGATCTGATGGTGACGTCATGATATCTGATATTTCTACTGTAGCTGACGTCATCGAATCTGTTGAAAACAAACGATGTCGTGTTGAACTAACTGTTACGAAAACTGTCGATAGCAAACGTTACTCGCACTGTTTCCAAAAACAATAATGTAGCAAAATCTAGTGTCAGCAACGATGAAAGTACTGTTACAAGATCTGTCGAATATACTTAACAATGAATACGACCCTTTCTGTTGATAGAATCCTTTACTGTGTCAATACCTGTTGGCAGGTATTATCACCGATACAATAATCAAGTGCTGTTGGCAGATATCATCAATCTCAATGCTCCATTAACAGTAGATTTCTGACCCGATAACCCGAATAACCAAATCAATAAGTCCACTGTTTCAAGATCCGATTCTGATCAACCCGAATTCATAACTGTAACTCAAACCAATCACAGTTGTCAGCAACCTCTAATCTCTGTGAGAAGATTATTCGAAATTCATCGTTTAGGTCCAAATCTTGTCTTATTTTTGTTATCACCAAAACTATAAATTTATCCTAACATAGGGACATAGATGTGTTCAAACATATAGATATATTGTCCCACATTGAGATCATTGAACAACCCTCACTCAAATTTTCCAAAATGGTTATCATTCGTCGAGTGGATGTTGTTCGTGGCTATGGTTGTACAAAATTAATACCCATGACCTGACACAATACTGAGGATTTACATGCTAGTATTTCACTTTGACTAATTTGTCAACTCCATTGAGGATCACGAGGTGGTGAGATAGGGTATAATTACGAAACATGTAGAAGTCAGTGCATTGTGGTTAGGGATTCATTGCTTGCCTAAGACCGTAGATATCCTATGTAATGTGAGGCGACAATAGTTTACCAAGTCATTGGCCAGAGCAAGATATGTTCTTTAGTAAGAAGAGTTTCATTAGTTTCACCCGAGATGCCACTATTTAATCTTTGAGATATTTCACATAGTTATCGAATCATGAGCACCCTTGATGCACCAATAGTTTCTGATTTGATCATGATATTTTGAAAGATTGAACTGTACGCTAACTACAATCCATTAGTTCTCGAAATCATAAGTGAGTTCAGACATTTTAATGATCACAGAGTTGATTCATAACATGTTTCTCAAAGGGAAGCCTGAAATAATGACGTAAGTTTTCTAAATCACACGGAATTGTGAGTCCAATTCTAGATGCATCTACGAACTATTGAGGGTCACACAATCACTAGTTTCCAAATTCTTGTTGAGATAAAAAAATTTGAAGAGTTGAATTTGTTAGAGTAGATGCCCAACTAACCAACTTGTGGCGTGTGGGTTTTATAGACTCTTGTACAAACAGTCTTTATATATGATATTCGCATTTTCTTATATGGCGTTCTTTACTTTCATTATGTGTGTAATGATTTACAATTGCGTTGAGTAAAGACCTAGAATGCACTGAAGCGTATGTTAGGTGTGATAGTGGGTATGACGGCTATCATGAAACACATCTAATAGTCGCTGTGTATTCTGAACATGTTCCTAGTCGAATGGGCCGTCAAAATGAGGATAAGGCCGCCCGAGTTCGAGACTAGTATCTGCGATGCGAAGTACCATGTTTCATTGGTCGGGAACATTATTGTGATGTTCTGAGCATGCAGATAGATAGTGACCGGGTGATCTATCGAACTACCCTCGTTCGGACTTTCCAAGTGGTTACCATTTGTCGAGTGGATAAGTCCGAGGTCTTGGTTGTACTGATTAGTCCTCACGAATCGAAACGTCATTGAGACTCTACATGATAGGCGTCTCACTTTGACCCGTTTGCCGACTCACTCGGGGTCATAAGGCGTCGGGATTGGGTGAGACCCCGATGCATGTAGGAGTCGATGCATCGTTGTCGAGGATTCACCGCTCGCAGACATGCGTGGATATCCTATGCTATCTGAGGGGATAATAGTGTATAAATCTCTGGCCAGAGTACTAGAAGTGTTTTAGGTAAATGTGTTTACCTAGTTACACTCGCGATGTCACTATTCGATCTCCAAGATGTATGCATAGCTATCGGATCTTTAGCGACTCTCGATTTACCAATGGTCGTTGATCTGATCGGGATATATGGATTGAAAGGACCGTACAGTACGCTAACCACGATCGACTGGTTCTTGCAGGCACTATCAGTGATACCTAGGGGATCATGGGGCGATGTTGCTAGACGCTTTACCATGATCCGTTGGGCAGGTCCGGAATTGTGATTCCGGAGCCACAATGGTTGTGGGCCCACGGCTAGCTGTATCCCTGAACCATTGAGGGTCACACAAGTACTGGATTCGAATCGGAGTTACGATGAAGTCTCGGTGGTGGAGATGAACTGAATGTTCATTGTTGGACCGGGGCCCGTTGGGCCGGTCCAATTCCAACACTTAATCTATTTAAATGTATTAAGAGACTTGATTAGAGACAACTCTCACAACTTAACCTAACCCTAGCAAAAGTAGCCGCCTCCCTCCCTTCTCCACTCACGCCGCCTTGCGCCGCCGTCGCCGCCTCGAGTCGCCGGAATTCGTTCCGGCCGATTCGACGAGGAGAATCCGTTCGTGCAGAATTCGTCAGTGCTTCTAGTGCAGCCTGACGAAGGAGTCTCGGTTCTGGTCGTGGACCGGATTGGCGATATCTACCGCAATCTACCGAGAAGAGCCGGGTTCTTGTAATTCCGGTTGGAGCCAGGCACAAGTGCCAGCAAGGTATTCGTTTTGAACGCCCTATGTATGACGATTATTGAATTGTTGATCTTCGTATTGATCGTCTCCCGACTGTTATATTTTGTTCTTCCGCTGCCTCACCGGGGGGCGGATCCGGATCCCCAACAGAATTTGAGGAAAAAAAGATGAAATCATCAAAGATTGATCTTGGAATGATTTTATGAGTATTTGAAGATTTCTAGAGGACGGCTGCTAAGACGGTGAGTACAACTTCAAAAATAAACTGGAAGTTATCCAAAAATTGTCAGCTACTATATTTAGATTCAATTGTTCATAATTTGAAGTATCATTTTAACAGAGTTGATTGAACTCTTCATATTGGTGATACCTGATCATCTCGGGTATAGGATGAACCATGATCTTGGATTGAAAGTAAGTGCTAATTGGGATTAAAATTGGCACATGACCGCCGACCCTCTCCCTCCTAGGGTTTTGTGCGCCACCATAGGACTTTCTATTGCCGTCGGATTGTGCTAATTTTGGCTTTCTTTTGTAAGTTTCTTAGCAATATTTCACTAGTTTCCCGGTACAAAGTGAAGTGTGAGACCCAAAAGTTTAGAAAGATTAATTGAGTTAATTAATCGGGTTTAGTATAGACCAGATTTGGTTTGAAAAGAATCTGGGATGAGCCAGCTTTGAGTTGGTATGCTTGGCTTAGTTATCGGGTCCGTATAAGTCCTTGAAACAGATCTGGAGAGTTGGAGAATTTCCACGGGAACTGATCAGATGTGAGTGTTGGTTAGCGCTGGGTGATCACGCTCAGTTGTGGTGATGAGATCTGGTATCACTAACAGATGTGAGTACGCTAATGTGTTTCTGTAGCGGCTAGTGAAACTACGCCCTTTGGATTAGTTGGAACGACAGCGTTTTGGTTTAGCGAGCGAGACTCAGATTTGAGTAGCATTGGTCTTCATATTTCGATAGGATCTGAGTGTTTGCGATGGGATGCCGTTTAGCATTTCAGATTCAAGTAGCGAGTGATGTGTCCAGATGCAAGCATGGACTCTGTGAGACGTCGTTTGGGTAAGTCAGGATCTGTTTTGACGTAGAGTCATATCTGATGGGAGATTGAGATCCGAGTGGGAAATCAGTTTTGAGACTTAAGTGTCGGTGGGTTCTGTTCTTCAGATTTGAGCAGATTTGACCTTTTAATAGAGGACTTGCCTTCGTTCTTTATTATTCAGCTTCGACACTTAGAATATTTCCCGATAGCGAATCCTATCGCGATACCCTAGTTACTGTTCATCGAACCTTATCTTCTCCAATTGCCGACGGTAGACAGCTCTGATTGAAGTAAGAGTGGTAGCGCTGGAATCCTCTTGCTAAGCCGCTTCGTCTGGTTCAGATTTTGGAAGCTTGCGTCAAGATTGGTGAGGTTGCGAGACATCTCCCTTCTGTAGTCTGTTAGCATAAGCGTCGGATTTTCTTATGCCTTTCAGGTAGCTTGTTGGGTAAGTGTTAAGATCCTACCTTGTGCTTTGTTTGGAGCCTTCTGTTGTGTTAGAAGGGTAGGACAGATTTGGTTGAGCTCGTAGCTCCCAATTCGTAGTTTCTGTGCTACTGTCCCTGAGCTAGTATTTGTGTTTGGTTTATCAGGTGTGAGATCTGTGTTGCTTGGGACTGCTTTGTGGTAATTGTAGCTCAGAAGACTTGAGGTACGGATGTGAGCTTGTTTTACAGCTTTGGATTGAGCATGCGTGATTATGCGTGATGCTGTGTATGCCTTGCATTGTTGTATATGTTCTGTGTTGGACATTTATCTGTTGCATACACGCATTTGTCATATTGAGCTCAGATCTATTTAAGCCGTGCCTTGTTATCTTGATTTGTGCATACCAGGATGCTTGTTTAGAGGCCGAGCGGGTAACTCCCGTCACCATCATCTCCCTGCTGAGATCTGTTAGCCACTATGAGCGGAGTGGGTAGCTCCCACACCTCATGAGTTGGACAACATCAGGTTGAGCTGTATTTTGCATCTGGTGCCGTGTGTTGAGACGAGTGGGTAGCTCCCATATACTAACACACCCCATGGCCACTGTTATTCAGTTGTATCTGTCTTTGATCAGTGATCAGCTTTGAGTTGCCTTCGAGGTTCTAGCTCCCTGCCATTGGTTGTAGCTTCTGTTTGTACTCAGCTTTTCATGCATAGCATTTGCATATTATCTGTTGCTTTCCATTAGCTGTTTTATGCTTCTCTCCGTAATGGGGTTTGACCCTTGTCCCTCAGGGGCTGGTGTATGTTTGCCTGTGTGTGTTTTCAGGTTTTCATGGTTACTCAGCTGGTTGTGGAGTTGACCCATCTGGAGATGCCCCAGGAGGTGGTTAGAGTGTCCCAGTTAGCGTATAGCATATATGCATCAATACTGTTAGCCGGGGGATGCCCTATGCTTTATTGTATTCAGTTGTAGTGTTGCTGATTGGTACTTTATGCATGTTGTACTGTTGTACTGTGGCTTTTAGCCTTGTGTATTCTTTGTAAATTTTGATATTTTGAGCATTGCAGTATTTTAAATTATATTTTATCAGTCTGGCCAAAAGCAAAAATTTATCCACTAATTTAAATTCTTCCGCTATTGTTTGCGTGGTTAAACTCTTAGTTTGTGCACGAGGCCTGACATTTTTGGTAGCAGAGCTTAAGCTGGGATAAGATGGATTTCTTTGATCACACTTGAGTCTAGGCACAGTGTTGTTTGTTGCATGTGCTTGACTATGTGGCTTATGTGCTATGTGATATATTTGTTGCTGTGTGATCTTACCCTCTTAGTGCCTTCGTAGATGTCGCCTAGACGTAGGGGTAGAGGTAGAGGGTAGTTTCAGGAAGAATCCGAGGGTCAAAACGAGGGAGTGCAGCGTAGTGTTCCTCATCGTGGACGTGATAGACATGTTGAGATTGAGGTAGATGAGCTGGCAACCCGTGTGGACGACATGGAACTTGTGATGGCGAGGTTTCAGCGGATGAACCCTCAGACGTTTAACAGTGATGAGCCTAGTTCCGGTGTGGAGTCCTGGTTGTAGCACATTACCGGGTTGTTCGACCGTGTCAGGTATGATGACGAGCGTAGGCTGAGTCTGGCTACGTTTCAGTTGAGGAGAGGTGCTGAGAGTTGGTGGAGAGGCGCTTCTAGGACTCTTTAGGAGACAGGTGTAGGGATTACGTGGAACAGCTTTTGTACTGCCTTCCGTCAGGAGTACGTTCCGGAATCCTTTGTGAACGCCAAGGAGCGTGTGTTTGATAACCTGGTGCTGGGAACTATGTCCGTGGGAGAGTATGTCCGAAGGTTTTCTTCTCTTCTTGCGTATGTTTCGCATGTTTCTGGCCGAGAGAGGGCGAAGAGGAACAAGTTCTTGGAGGGGCTCAATGAAGACTTGTATTCTTTGGTGTTGGCGGGTTCACCGACGAGTTATGCGGATGCGGTGGACAAGGCTATGGATATTGAGGAAGGATTGTAGAACCGTAGGTCTCGTCTTAGGCCTCAAGTGGTGCAAGGTAACCATCCCATGGTTTCGGGGTTGTGCAGTCATCCCAGCCACCCCAGCAGCAAATAGCCCAATATTCTGGACACCAGAGGTTTAGGCCTCGTGGTCGTCAGTTCAAGAAGAAGTCAGGTTCTAGTTCTTTTGGCTCGGGTTGTTCTAACAGCGGTAGGAGTTCCAGGGTCGAGTTTTGTGGCCAGTGTGGAGGAAGGCATCCTACGGCGCAGTGTGTAGGAGTGCAAGGTTTGTGTAACGTTTGTGGACAGTATGGACACTTTGAGAGAGTGTGTCCTTTGGCTGGATCTCAGCATACCGCCGCCCCGCCGTAGGGTCGAGGTGGATCGTCTAGAGGTTGTTCTTTTCCTGCTCCGCAGCAGAGGTTGGGAGAGCCTCAGTTTAGGCCGTTTCAGCAGTCTGGTACTTCGTGGTTTGGACAGTCTTCACCCAAGTTTTTAGGAACTCAGTCTGCCCAGGTGAATGCCATGACAAGGGAGCAAGCAGAGGGCACGCCAGGAGGAGGAGTGATCGCAGGTACTTGTTTTGTTTTTGATTTTCATGCGCATGTGTTGTTTGATACAGGAGCATCACATTCGTTTATTGCTGATGCATTTGTGGTTGAGCATGGTTTGCATACCACGACCTTGTGTGATGTTGTGTCTGTTGCGACTTGCTGGTGCGAGCCTATACTCCCAAGAGATTTTGTTGAATGGCATTCTTAGGTTTGGTGAGAACGTGTTGTTAGCAAACCTGTGTTAGAGTAGATTCCCAATTAGCCAACTTGTGCCATGTGGGTTTTTATAGACTCTTGTATATGACAATCTTTATTTATGAAATACGCATTTATTTATGGCATTCTTTATTTTCATTATGTTATATAATGTTAACAATTGCGTTGGATAAAGACCTAGAATGCACCATAGTGTATGTTAGATGTGATAGTGGATATGATGGCTATCATGAAACACATCTAATAGTCACTGTGCATTCTGAATTCGTTCCTAGTCGATTGGGCCGTCAAAATGAGGATAAGCCCGCCCGAGCTTGAGACTAGCATCTGCGATGCGAAGTACCATGTTTCATTGGTAGGGAACATTGTGATGTTCTGAGCATGCAGATGGATAGTGACCTGGTGATCTATCGAACTACCCTCGTTCGAACTTTCCAAGTGGTTACCATTTGTCGAGTGGATAAGTCCGAGGTCTTGGTTGTACTGATTAGTCCTCACTACTCGAAACGTCATTGAGGCTCTATATGATAGGCGCATCAGTTTGACCCATTTACCGACTCACTTGGGGTCATTAGGTGGCGGGATTGGGTGAGGAGTCGATGCTTCGTTGTCGAGGATTCACCGCTCGCTTTTATGCGTGGATATCCTATGTTATCTGAGGAGATAATAGTGTGATAAATCTCTGGCCAGAGTACTAGATATGTTTTGGGTAAATGGGTTTACCTAGTAACGCACGCGATGTCACTATTTGATCTCCGAGATGTATGCATAGCTATTGGATCTCTAGCGACTCTCGATTTACCAATGGTCGTTGATCTGATCGGGATAT
>KQ987796.1:203716-243584 GCA_001598015.1 Dorcoceras hygrometricum
GGATAATAGTGTATAAATCTCTGGCCAGAGTACTAGAAGTGTTTAGGTAAATGGGTTTACCTAGTAACACTCGCGATGTCACTATTCGATATCCAATATGTATGCATAGCTATCGGATCTCTAGCGACTCTCGATTTACCAATGGTCGTTGATCTGATCGGGATATATGTGTTGAAAGGACCGTACTGTACGCTAACCACGACCAACTGGTTCTTGCAGGCACTATCAGTGATACCTAGGGGGATCATGGCACGATGTTGCTAGGCGCTTTACCATGATCCGTTGGGCAAGTCCGAAATTGTGATTTCGGAGCCACAATGGTTGTGGGCCCACGGCTAGCTGTATCCCTGAACCATTGAGGGTCACACAAGTACTGGATTCATGATTCCCGCATGGAAACTGAGCTCAATGCGTTGAGCATAGGAGGAGGATTTTATGGGGTGCGACTTCCTAAAAGTCAACAGGGGTCAAATTGCGATTTCCCAAAGTTGAGGGGCATAACTGTCATTTTGGTCTAGGTGGTCTGAAAAATTGTTTTCGCATCATAATAGTCAGTTTTGGAAACTGAGTCGATCGGTCCGATCTGATCGTCGATCGGAGTTATGATGAAGCCACGATGATGCGGTTGAACCGAATGTTCATATATTAGACTGGGCCCGTCCCAGGTCCATTGGGCCGGTTCAAGCCCATCACTTATTTAATTAGACCTAGGGCTACCATGAGACACACACAAGATACAACCTAGCTCTCATAGCCGCCCACTCTCTCCCACACGCCTCACGCCGCCGCCGACCGACCGCCGGCCGCCGCCGCCATAGCGCGGTTTTTCGCGTGATCGGACTTGTTTCGATCACCGTGACGAGGAGATTCCGTCCATTGAAAAATCCGTCAGATCTTCTAGTGCAGATTGACGGAGGAAGATTTATTCCGGTCGTGGACCTGATTGACGATCTACCGCCGCCTACCGTTTGAAGTGCCGGTTTCCTCGTGAAACTGGTCGGAGCCAGGCGCCTAGACGCCAGCAAGGTAACAATCAATGAACCCCCTATGAATGGTTTATTGATTTGTGTTGAATGTATTGAAAGTTTTTCGGGGCAACTTTTGATTTCCGCTGTGCCCCCGAGAAACGGGATCCGGATCCGCCATTGTACTCCAACAACCTGATCAGGCTAGTCATGTGGGATTTCGATTGCATAGTGGTAATGGACGTGTTGTCTAGTTATAGGGCCACTGTGGATTATTTCCATGGCGTTGTGCGTATTGGGCCCCAGTCCGGTGAGAAGTGGAACTTCTACGGTCACAATTCCAAGTCGAAGATTCCTTTAGTCTCTGTGATGGAGATGTTTAGCCTGTTGTCGTTGGAGAATGCTGGATTTATGATCTATGCTTTGGATGCGTCATCTTCTTCGTGCGTAGAGCTTAGTGATGTTCCCGTTGTTCGTCATTTTCCTGATGTGTTTCCGGAGGTGATTCCTGGCTTTCCTTCGAAGAGGGAGATAGACTTCAGCATTGAGTTGGTACCTGGTACAACTCCTATCTCGTGAGCTCCGTATATTAGCGCCTGCTGAGTTGAGTGAGCTTAAGGTTCAGCTTAGAGACTTGCTGGAGAAGGGATTCATTAGGCCGAGTATGTCTCCGTGGGGAGCGCCTATCTTGTTTGTAAAGAAGAAGGATGGGTCGATGAGGATGTGCATCAACTTTAGACAGTTGAATAAGGAGAAAGTGAAGAATAAGTACCCTTTGCCGAGGATCGATACCTTGTTTGATCAGCTTCAGGGTTCGGCTGTGTTTTCTAAGATCGATCTGCGTTCGGGGTACCATCGGTTGCGCATTCAAGAGCAAGATGTTGCGAAAACTGTCTTTCGTACGACGTACGGGAATTATGAGTTTCTAGTTATGCCTTTTGGTTTAACGAATGCCCCCGCAGTTTTCATGGTTTTGATGAATCAAGTATTTAGAGAGTTCATCGATCAGTTTGTGATGTGTTTATCGATGATATTTTGGTGTACTCTACGACTCCGATGCAGCACAAAGAGCATTTGAAGTTGGTTCTTCAGACGCTTCGAGACTCACAGCTGTATGCTAAGTTCTTCAAGTGAGAGTTTTGGTTGGATAGAGTTCTTTTTCTGGGTCATGTTGTTTCAGCTGCAGGTATTTCAGTGGATCCCAGTAAGGTAGAGGCTGTTTTTAACTGGGAGCGCCCCAAGATTGTTGCTGAGATTCGTAGTTTCTTGGGTTTGGATGGCTATTATAGAGTTTTATGGAGGGATTCTCTAGTAAAGCTAAGCCGATGATGCAGTTGACTCAGAAAGACAAGAGGTTTGTTTGGACTGAGCAGTGTGAGAACAGTTTGTTGTTGCTCAAAGAGAAGCTAACTTCAGCGCCTGTGTTAGCTTTGCCGTGTGGTTAAGGTGGTTTTGTGGTTTGTGCGGATGCTTCTTTGAATGGATTGGGTTGTGTGTTGATGCAGAATGGTCGAGTCATTGCGTATGCCTCTCGTCAGTTGAAACCGCATGAGACTCGTTACCCAGTTCATGATTTAGAGTTGGCAGCAGTGGTTTTTGCCTTGAAGATTTGGCGCCACTATCTGTATGGCGAGCAGTTTGTGGTGTATTCTGACCACAAGAGCCTTCAATATCTGTTTTCTCAGTCAGATATGAACATGAGACAGTGTAGATGGATGGAGCTGCTTAAGGATTTTGATTGTGAGATCCAATATCAGCCTGAGAAGATGAATGTAGTTGCTGATGCATTGAGCGGAAAGGCTCAAGTGGCGATGCTGGCTTCATTGCAGATTTCGAAGGTCCATGAGCATCTAAGCACTACTGGTTGGCGGTTCTACCCAGCTGAGGATTTTTTTGTGGTGTCTTCTTTTCAAGTTAAGCCACAAATTGTTGTAAGCGTTAGAGAAGCTCAAAGGACCGATCCATCCATCCATGAGTTGAAGCTGAAGGTGAGATCTGGACAGTTGGAAGACTATTCTGTCTCCTCTGATGGTTGTTTGAGGTTTTGTGACAGGTCGGTTGTGCAAAATCTGGTTGATCTGAAGGAAGAGATCTTAAGAGAAACGCACTGTTTTAGACACAGTGTCCATCCTGGTGCAAGAAATATGTATCAAGCCTTGAAGTAGCATTACTGGTGGGCAGGTCTGAAGAATGATGTTGCTGATTTTGTAGCCCGATGTCTGAATTGTCAGCAAGTCAAGGCTGAAAGTGTCATGCCCCGAGACCGAGACTCATAACATCGGCAATATTAAACAATTATGAAAATTGTAAAACATTAAGCCATCATAGCATAGCTCACACCAGTCTATTAATAATCGAAATATGATCGTTTTTACATCTGAAAATAAAATTTGAATAACAGAATGCGGAAGCGAAAAAAATACATAATTAAACAGAAATCTGAATCTTCACCAGCCCCAGAATTGCTCTTGCTCTTCTTTTTCTACCTGCTCTTCATTCTTATCTGGGTGGAGAAGTAAGGGGTGAGTGTTTGGGGAAACACTCAGCAAGTGGGGGATACCATTCGAGCATACAAAATATACTTATACATATACTGAATAACAGATTTCAGAATAGAGCTTAGACAGACAGAGCATAGCATAACAGAGCAAAGCATGGCATAACGGAGCATAGCATAGCATAACAGAGCATAGCATAGTATGACAGAACATAACCTGACAGACAACACTGATGATTACTTCGTGTCTATGGTTTACTGATCAGTCCCTAAGTTTTGCTCCTCTAAGGGGTCGAGGCCATTAGTTACACCAAGTAACCTAGAAATCCGAAATATTTTCCGTAAACCCATATAACGACAGAATCGTGTCTATGGTTTACTGATCAGTCCTTAAGTTTTGCTCCTCTAAGGGGTCGAGGCCATTAGTTACACACAGTAACCCAGAAAGCCGAAATATTTTGTAGACCCATATAACGAAAGCAAAAATCAGTGCGAGCGGAGTTTGAATGAGATAAACCAATCTGAACCAAAGGTGCTCGAACAGTAGACGAAGAACTTGAACTCTCGAGATGAATATATATAATATAGCCAACGAAATACATATTAGCAAAAGCCCACTTACTTTTCAAAGTCTGGTTTTACGTGCACTGGGCGAAGCCTGAAATCTGGTCTTCCTAAATCGCGGAGGTGTTTGGCTCTTGTGAGGAATCTGGTGTGAATTCTTGTAGCACGAATCCTGCTATTTGAACAAAGTCTGGCAGTAAATCGCTTGCACGAACTTTGGCTGCGAATTCTGCTGAAATTTATGCAGTGCTTTGGCGTGCAAAACTGCTGTTTTTCTGACTGGGAATTTCGAAGTAGCGTGGGAGCTTATCGCTGGTTTCGCTGAGAATTTCAAAGTGGTGTGGAATTGGTGCAATCACAATCGGTATTTATAGGTGGTAAGGAAGGGGATTCAAGCGTCCGCCATTAAGGCTCTTAATTCCCTATCATTACGTCGACTGTTACGCGCGCATGATTTACGGGTTTTAATTGTCCATCACTTCTCTCAATTCGACGGTTACTGCGCGAAATCTGCCTTGTACGCGTGAGAGATCTCTTCGACTTTCACTGGTGAAGTTCCCTAGACGACAATCTTTCTTCGCGTCGAGAAATTCTAACTTTTTCGTGGAGAAGATGAAGCCTGCGTCGCTGCTGAATTTCACGTTGCTGCTGAATTTCTCGTTGTTGCTGAATTTCGTGTTGCTGCTGAATTTGCGTCGCTTAAGTCGTCAGCTGCTGGATTTGCCTTGTTAAAAGTCCAACTGCTGAATTCTTTGTTGGTCACAGCTGATTTCTTTTCAAACTCAACGACTGATCCATAGCGTTAAGTCAAAACGTTGTCGTGTCAACTTATTCAAGCGACACCGTTTTGATATCATTGAAAAGTACCTGCAGGTTATCTTTAAGTGATGTACCTGCTGATTCACGATAACTGTGACTATCTGCTGGTTTTAAATCATCGCACAACCCATCTGCTGAATCTTTTAGCGTAAAGGAGAAACGCTGTCGTATCGACTTCTTCAAACGACATCGTCTTGTTGTCGCTAAACTTCAAGTACCATCTGCTGGATTTAACTAATCCAACCGACATCGTCAGGGTTACGTCAGCATCGCTTCTACCTGCTGGTTCTCCAGTCGCTACGCATTACTCACAATCCCCTTGCTGCTGGTTCCAAAACGCAGCGTTTCAACTTAACGAAACGACGTCGCTCCACTTCTTCGACTGTTTTCCAAAACCAGCAGCTGGTCACTCTAAACTCGCGCATCTTCTGATCCATTGCGTTTCACTCTCGTGCCATCAACTGCTGAATTTCGATCAGCAGGAATTTTTTTTTTAATTTTTTTGAAATTTTCGGATTTTCACATCCCTCCTTCCTTACAAGAAGTTTCGTCCTAGAAACTTTGGTCACCTTCGTCATCGAAAAGGTAGGGATATTGGCTTCGCATCTTTTCTTCCACTTCCCATGTGGCTTCTCTCTCGGTGTGGTTGGACCACTGGACCCTGACATAAGGGATCGTTCTTCGTCGGAGTACCTGGTCCTTTTTTCCCATGATTCTAATCGGGACTTCTTCATAGTTCAGTCCTTGGGTCAGATTTCCTTCCACAAGGAGTGGCCCTTCATCAAGAACATGACTAGAGTCTGAGATATATCTCCTTAGTTGAGATACATGGAAGACGTTATGGATTCTTGACATACTGGGCGATAAGGCCAGTCTGTAGGCAAGTGTTCCGACTTTTTCTAAGATTTCAAAGGGTCCGATATACCGGGGGTTTAGCTTTCCGGCCTTATCGAATCGGACTACTCCTTTCATTGGTGAAACCTTAAGGTACACTTTTTCACCTACCTCGAATGCCAAAGGTCTTCTCTTTAGATCTGCCCAGCTCTTCTGTCGATCCTGGGCTGCCTTCAGTCTCTCCTTGATAATGGCTACCTTTTTCACTGTCTCTTGAACGAGCTCAGGTCCTGTGATAGCCTTCTCTCCGACTTCATCCCAATATAGCGGTGATCGACATTTCCGTCCGTAGAGGGCTTCATATGGTGCCATCCCTATGCTGCTATGGTAACTATTGTTGTACGCGAACTCTATTAGGGATAGATGTTCGCTCCAATTGCTACTGAAGTCTAACGTGCAAGTCCGCAGCATGTCCTCTAGGGTCTGGATGGTCCTCTCAGTTTGACCATCTGTTTGTGGGTGATAAGCAGTACTGAGAGTAACCTTACTTCCCATGGCTTCTTGGAAGCTCTTCCAGAAACGAGATACGAACCTTGGGTCCCTATCTGACAGGATGCTTGTTGGAACTCCATGCAGCCTGACGATGTTGTCCATGTACATCGAAGCTAGCTTGTCCAAGCCGTAGTTCATTCGGACAGGTAGAAAGTGCACGGATTTTTTTAGCCTATCCACGATTACCCATATTCCGTCGTGGCCTAGTCTTGTCTTCGGTAGACCAACTACAAAGTCCATGGATATGTTTTCCCACTTCCATTCTGGAATTTCTAGTGGTTGTAACAATCCTCCAGGTCTTTGATGTTCGGCCTTGACTTGTTGGCACACGTGGCATCTTGCAACAAAGTCAGCAACATCTCTTTTCATCCCATTCCACCAAAAGTGTTCCTTCAAATCTCTGTACATCTTTGTACTTCCTGGGTGGATTGAGAATTTGGACTTATGTGATTCAGACATCACTTCCTGACGGAGGTTATCGACGTCGGGTACACATAGTCGTCCGTTCATCCAAAGGATCCCATCTTGGTCTGTTCGGAAATCAGGCGCTTCCCTTTCCTTGATATGATCTTTCAGCCTCATCAAGCTGGGGTCTTGATCTTGTTTTAGCTTGATCAATTCCTTAAGGCACGGTTGGGCTGAGACTGAAGATAGTATCACCTTGTTCATATTCTTCCGACTTAGCGCATCGGCCACCTTATTCGCCTTTCCTGGGTGGTAATTGATCGTTAAGTCGTAGTATTTTAACAGCTCGAGTCATCGTCTCTGTCTCAGATTCAATTTCTTCTGAGTGAATATGTACTTGAGACTTTTATGGTTGGTAAATACCTCGCATTTTGCACCATAAAGATAGTGTCGCCAAATATTTAGGGCAAAAACCACCGCTGCAAGCTCTAAGTCGTGAGTCGGGTAGTTGCGTTCATGCGTCTTCAGTTGCCTTGAGGCATATGCAATTACTCTGCCATCTTGCATGAGCACACACCCTAGTCCTTCCTTCGATGCATCGCTGTAGATGGTGAAGCCTTTGTCCACTACAGGTAGCGTCAGAACGGGGGCAGATGCAAGCTTTGTTTTCAGAGTCTCGAAGCTTGTCTCACACTCTTCGTTCCAGTTGAACTTGAAGTTCTTCTGGGTGAGTTTAGTGAGTGGCAAGGCTATAGAAGAGAAGCCTTCTACAAACTTTCGATAGTAGCCGGCCAATCCTAAGAAGCTTCTAACCTCTGTCACCATCTTAGGTGCAGGCCAGTCCATTATGGCTTCTACCTTCTTTGGATCTACTGATACGCCTGCTTCGGAGATTATATGGCCTAGGAATCCCACACTCTTCAGCCAGAATTCGCACTTCTTGAATTTGGCGTGCAGTTGTTTCTCTCGCAGGGTCTGGAGAATAGTCGGAGGTGTTCCTTGTGGTCTTCTTCACTTGATGAATATACTAGTATATCATCTATGAACACTACCACAAATTTGTGGAGGAATGGTCTGAATACACGGTTAATGAGGTCCAGAAGGCCGCTGGTGCATTGGTTAGACCAAATGGCATCACTGTGAATTCATAATGACCATACCTTGTCCTAAATGCAGTTTTAGGACATCCTCATCCCTGATCTTTAGCTGGTGATAGCCTGACCTCAAATACAGCTTGGAGAAGGTTGTAGCTCCTTTGAGTTGATCGAAAAGATCGTCAATTCTCGGAAGGAGATACTTGTTCTTGATTGTGATCTTATTCAACTCTCTGTAGTCGATACACAATCTCATAGTTCCATCCTTCTTCTGACGAATAAGACTGGAGCTCCCCAAGGTGACACACTGGGTCGGATCTGCTTTTTGTCCAGCAGTTCCTGTGGTTTGGAGCTTCACGCTCATACCTCGGCAATCTACTAGTGCATGGTGCTTAGATATCCAATCCATTCCTAAGATGGCATCAAACTCGACCATGTTGAGTTGTATCAAATTTGCAAAGAATGGCCTATCACTGATCGATAACTTGCAGTTTCAATGGAGTTTATGTGTTTCGATGGTAGCATTGGTAGGAGTTGCTACTCTATAGGGTTCAGATAGAATTTCTGGCTCTAACCCTAACTTCTTAGCAAACCTCGTAGACACGAACGAATGCGTAGCACCACAATCAAACAACACATAAGCAGACAGCTTGTTGATGAAAATGATACCTATCACCATGTCGCTGGCGTCTTCAGCTTCTTCCTGTGTCATTGCGAACACACGAGCATTGGTATTATCCTCCCTAGGCCTTGGCTTGCTCGGAGCCGCATTGCTCGATCCAGATTTTGCGCCTTGGTTCTCCGGACAATCCGCAATTCGGTGGCCCAACTTTCCACATTTGAAGCATGCACCGCTCTGCTTGCGACAGTCTCCAGGATGACGTTGGCCGCAGGTGGATCAAATGGGCAATGCCGGGTTACTCTGTGTAGGAGCTGAGCCGCGGTTGCCGAAGTTTGGCCGCTTGTTCCTAGGCCCACCTTGCGAAGTCTGAGCATTGAGGGGGCGCTTGTTTTTGTTGTCCGCTTCCCGCCTCTTTATGTCAGTCTCAGCGCAGATTGCAGCTCCCATCAAGTCTTCAAGACTCGTGGCTTGGTAAACTGCGAGGGCTGACTGGATACGGCTGTTGAGACCCTTCTTGTATCGGTGTAGTTTTAGAGTGTTATCCGCCATAATAGTTGGTACGTATGTGCCCAACGAAATGAACTTGGAGGTGTACTCTACAACCGACATGTCTGCGGTCTGAGTGAAGGTCTCAAACTCGCTGAGCCTCTGCATTCGTACTTTCATCGGAAAGTACTGTTTCAAGAATGCTTCTCGAAACCTCTGCCCCGTCATCGCTTGTCCATTGGCCGTCATGGTGGGCTCAACAGCTTCCCACCATTTCCCAGCTTTACTGTCGAGGAGTGGTGTTACCACATCCACTTTGACTGCGTCTGGGACTTCCAGGAGTCGAAGTTGCGTCTCGATGTTCTTCATCCAGGTTTGAGCAACTTCGGGGTCGTGGCTTCCATCAAAGGTGGGGGCTTTGTTCTTACGTAGGGACTCGTAATAGAACTTCGTCCCACGGGTTGGAGGGGGAGGAGGTGGTTGAAATCGGCACTGTACCAGGTACCAACTCAATGCTGAAGTCGATCTCCCTCCTCGACGGAAAACCAGGAATATCCTCCGGAAACACATCCAGAAAATGGCGAACAACGGGAACTCTACTAAGCTCTACTCTTAAAGAAGAAGACGCATCTAAGGCATAGATCATAAAACCCGCATTCTAAAGCGACAACAGGCTAAACATGTCCATCGCAGAGACTAAAGGAATCTTTGACTGGGAATCTTTGCCGTAGAAATTCCATCGCCAAACTGATGCCTAAAACGCACAATGCCATGGAAACAATCCACCGAGGCCCTAAAACTCGACAACACATCCATTCCCACTATACAGTTGAAATCCCATAACACCAAAAGAATCAAATTCGCCACTAATACATTCTCACCAAACCTCAAAATGCCATTCAACAAAACCTCTCGGGAGTACAGGCTCGCGCCAACCGGAGTTGCGACAGAGACAACATCGCGCAAAGACGTGGTATGCAAACCATGTTCAACCACAAATGCATCATAAATAAACAAATGCGATGCGCCAGTATCAAACAATACTCGTGCAGGAAAATCAAAGAGAGCAAGTACCTGTAATCACTCCGCTCGGCTTGCTCTCCCCTTGCTCCCTCGTAATGGCATTCACCTGGGCTTGCTGGGTGTCACGCCCCGTGACCGAGACTCATGACATCGGCAATATTAAACAATTATGAAAATTGTAAAACATTAAGCCATCATAGCATAGCTCAAACCAGTCTATTAATAATCGAAATATGATCGTTTTTACTGTCACGCCCCGAGACCGAGACTCATGACATCGGCAATATTAAACAATTATGAAAATTGTAAAACATTAAGCCATCATAGCATAGCTCAAACCAGTCTATTAATAATCGAAATATGATCGTTTTTACTGTCACGCCCCGAGACCGAGACTCATGACATCGGCAATATTAAACAATTATGAAAATTGTAAAACATTAAGCCATCATAGCATAGCTCACACCAGTCTATTAATAATCGAAATATGATCGTTTTACATCTGAAAATAAAATTTGAATAACAGAATGCGGAAGCGAAAAAAATACATAATTAAACAGAAATCTGAATCTTCACCAGCCCCAGAATTGCTCTTGCTCTTCTTCTTCTACCTGCTCTTCATTCTTATCTAGGTGAAGAAGTAAGGGGTGAGTGTTTGGGGAAACACTCAGCAAGTGGGGGATACCATTCGAGCATACAAAATATACTTATACATATACTGAATAACAGATTTCAGAATAGAGCTTAGACAGACAGAGCATAGCATAACAGAGCAAAGCATGGCATAACGGAGCATAGCATAGCATAACAGAGCATAGCATAGTATGACAGAACATAGCCTGACAGACAGCACTGATGATTACTTCGTGTCTATGGTTTACTGATCAGTCCCTAAGTTTTGCTCCTCTAAGGGGTCGAGGCCATTAGTTACACCAAGTAACCCAGAAATCCGAAATATTTTCCGTAAACCCATATAAAGACAGAATCGTGTCTATGGTTTACTGATCAGTCCTTAAGTTTTGCTCCTCTAAGGGGTCGAGGCCATTAGTTACACACAGTAACCCAGAAAGCCGAAATATATCGTAGACCCATATAACGAAAGCAAAAATCAGTGCAAGCGGAGTCTGAATGAGATAAACCAATCTAAAACAAAGGTGCTCGAACAGTAGACGAAGAACTTGAACTCTCGAGATGAATATATATAATATAGTCAACAAAATACATATTAGCAAAAGCCCATTTACTTTTCAAAGTCTGGTTTTACGTGCACTGGGCGAAGCCTGAAATCTGGTCTTCCTAAATCGCGGAGGTGCTTGGCTCTTGTGAGGAATCTGGTGTGAAGTCTGGTAGCATGAATTCTGCTGTTTGAACGAAGTCTGGCAGTAAATCGCTTGCACGAACTTTGGCTGTGAATTCTGCTGAAATTTCTGCAGAGCTTTGGCGTGCAAAACTGCTGTTTTTCTGACTGGGAATTTCGAAGTAGCGTGGGAGCTTATCCCTGGTTTCGCTGAGAATTTCGAATTGGTGTGGAATTGGTGCAATCACAATCGGTATTTATAGGTGGTGAGGAAGGGGATTCAAACGTCCACCATTAACGCTCTTAATTCCCTATCATTACGTCGACTGTTACGCGCGCATGATTTACGGGTTTTAATTGTCCATCACTTCTCTCAATTCGACGGTTACTGCGCGAAATCTACCTTGTACGCGTGAGAGATCTCTTCGACTTTCACTGGTGAAGTTCCCTGGACGACAATCTTGCTTCGCGTCGAGAAATTCTAACTTTTTCGTGGAGAAGATGAAGCCTGCGTCGCTGCTGAATTTCGCGTTGCTGCTGAATTTCGTGTTGCTGCTGAATTTGCGTCGCTTAAGTCGTCAGCTGCTGGATTTGCCATGTTAAAAGTCCAACTGCTGAATTCTTTGTTGGTCACAGCTGATTTCTTTTCAAACTCAACGACTGATCCTTAGCGTTAAGTCAAAACGTTGTCGTGTCAACTTATTCAAGCGACACCGTTTTGATATCATTGAAAAGTACCTGCGGGTTATCTTTAAGTGATGTACCTGCTGATTCACGATAACTGTGACTATCTGCTGGTTTTAAATCATCGCACAACCCATCTGCTGAATCTTTTAGCGTAAAGGCGAAACGCTGTCGTATCGACTTCTTCAAACGACATCGTCTTGCTATCGCTAAACTTCAAGTACCATCTGCTGGATTTAACTAATCCAACCGACATCGTCAGGGTTACGTCATCATCGCTTCTACCTGCTGGTTCTCCAGTCGCTACGCATTACTCACAATCCCCTTGCTGCTGGTTTCAAAACGCGGCGTTTCAACTTAACGAAACGACGTCGCTCCACTTCTTCGACTGTTTTCCCAAACCAGCAGCTGGTCACTCTAAACTCGCGCATCTGCTGATCCATGAAATGGCGGCGTTTCACTCTCGTGCCATCAACTGCTGAATTTCGATCAGCAGGAAAATTTTTTATTTTTTGTTTTTGAAATTTTCGGGTTTTCACAGAAAGGATGAGACCTGGTGGTTTGTTGCAGAGTTTGGAAGTGCCCCAATGGAATTGGGAGCACATAGCAATAGATTTTATGACCCATTTGCCTCGTTCCAACAGAGGTTGTGATGCTTTGTGGGTTGTTATAGATAGGTTGTCGAAGTCTGTGCACTTCATTCCCTATAGCATGACGTATTCTTTGAAGAAGATGGCGAAGCTGTACATAGATTTTGTGGTGCGTTTGCATGGTGTGCCTGTTTCTATTGTTTCAGATCACGATCCGAGGTTTACTTCCAGGTTTTGGAAGAGTTTGCAAACAGCTTTGGGTACTATATTGGCGATGAGCACAGCTATCATCCCCAGACAGATGGAAAATCTGAGAGAACTATCCAGATTTTAGATGATATGTTGAGAGCTGTTGTGATGGATTTTAGTGGTAGCTGGAAAGATTCGTTGTCTTTGGTTGAGTTTTATTACAATAACAGCTATCTGGTCACGATTGGTATGACTCCTTTTTGAGGCTTTGTATGGCAGGAAGTGTAGATCGCCTGTGTGTTGGGAAGAAGTGGGGAGAAGCAGCTGTCTTCTCCAGAATTTGTGTAGCAGATGAGAGATCAATTGGATCTGATTCCCCAGTGAATGAAATTTGCACAGGATCGCCAATCCAGTTATGCGAACAAGAGGCGTAGGCCTTTAGAATTTCAGGTTGGTGATCTGGTTTTCCTGAAAGTTTCTCCTTTTCGCAGTGTTATGAGATTTTGTCTCGAGGGAAAATTAGCTCCTCGTTATGTTGGACCATATGAGATCTTAGAAAGGATTGGACCTTTGGCATATCGGCTGTTGTTGACACCAGATTTGTCCTCCTTACATGATGTTTTTCATGTGTCTATGTTGAGGAAGTATGAGCCAGATCCGTCGCATGTGTTGAGATCTGACGAGGTAGAGCTAGATCGGACATTAAGTTATGTGGAATATCCCTTGCTGATCTTGGATAGAAAAGAGAAATAGCTGAGGAATAAGACCATTCCTTTGGTGATGGTTCAGTGGAGCAAACATGGTAGAGAAAAAGCTACGTGGGAACTGGAAGAAAAGATGCAGCGTGAGTGACTGCATCTGTTTGAGTAAGCGTGGTATCAGATTCCAGTAGTTGGTTTCTTGTTTCCTATAAGATGTTTGCTTATGGTTGTTTTCCCAGTTATCTTGAACTCTTGATCTAGAGTTGTTAGATTTCGAGGACGAAATCTTGTTTTAGTGGGGGAGAGATGTGAGACCCGAAAGTTTAGAAAGATTAATTGAGTTAATTAATCGGGTTTAATATAGACAGGATTTGGTTTGAACAGATCTGGGATGAGTCAGCCTTGAGTTTTTATGCTTGGCGTAGTTATCGGGTTCGTATAAGTCCTTGAAACAGATCTAGAGAGTTGGAGAATTTCCGCGGGAACTGATCAGATGTGAGTGTTGGTCAGCATTGGGTGATCGCGCTCAGTTGTGGTGACGAGATCTGGTATCGCTGATCAGATGTGAGTACTCTAGTGTGTTTCGGTAGCGGGTAGTGAAAATACGCCGTTTGGATTAGTTGGAACGACATCGTTTTTGTTTAGCGGGCGAGACTCAGATTTGAGTAGCGTTGGTCTTCGATTTCGATAATATCTGAGTGTTTGCGATGCGATGCTGTTTAGCATTTTAGATTCGAGTAGCGAGTGACATGTCCAGATGCGAGCGTGGACTCTGTGCAACGTCGTTTGGGTAAGTCAGGATCTGTTTTGACGTAGAGTCAGATCTGATGGGAGATTCAGATCCGAATGGGAAATCAGTTTTGAGACCTAAGTGTCGGTGGGTTCTGTTCTTCAGATTTGAGCAGATTTGACATTTTAATAGAGGACTTGCCTTCGTTCTTTATTATTCAGCTTCATCACTTAGAATATTTTCGGATAGCGAATCCTGTCGTGATACCCTAGTTACTGTTCATCGAACCTTATCTTCTCCGATTGACGACGGTAGACAGCTCTGATTGAAGTAGGAGTGGTAGAGCTGGACTTCTCTTGCTAAGACGCTTCGTCTGGTTCAGCTTTTGGAAGCTTGCGTCAAGATTGGTGAGGTTGCGAGACATCTCCCTTCTCTAGTCTGTTAGCATAAGCGTCGGATTTGCTTCTGCCTTTCAGGTAGCTTGTTGGGTAAGTGTTAAGATCCTACCTTGTGCTTTGTTTAGAGCCTTCTGTTGTGTTAGAAGGGCAGGACAAATTTGGTTGAGCTCGTAGCTCCCAATTCATAGTTTATGTGCTACTGTCCTTGAGCTAGTAGCTAGTAGGAGTGAGATCCGTGTTGCTTGGGACTGCTTTGTGATAATTGTACCTCAGAAGACTTGAGGTACGGATGTGAGCTTGTTTTACAACTTTGGATTGAGCATGGATGATTATGCGTGCTGCTATGTATGCCTTGCATTGTTGTATATGTTCTATGTTGGACATTTATCTGTTGCATACACGCATTTGTCATACTGAGCTCAGATCTATTTAAGTCGTGCCTTGTTATATTGATCTGTGCGTACCAGGATGCTTGTTTAGAGGCCGAGCGGGTAACTCCCGTCACCCTCATCTCCCTGCTGGGATCTGTTAGACACTATGAGCGGAGTGGGTAGCTCCCACACCTCATGAGTTGGGCAACAGCGGGTTGAGCTGTGTTTTTCATCTGGTGCCGTGTGTTGAGACGAGTGAGTAGCTCCCATATACTCACACACCCCGTGGCCACTGTTATTCAGTTGTATCTGTCTTTGATCAGTGATCAGCTTTGAGTTGCCAGCGGGTTGAGCTGTGTTTTTCATCTGGTGCCGTGTGTTGAGACGAGTGAGTAGCTCCCATATACTCACACACCCCGTGGCCACTGTTATTCAGTTGTATCTGTCTTTGATCAGTGATCAGCTTTGAGTTGCCTTCGAGGTTCTTGCTCCCTGCCATTGGTTGTAGTCTTCTGTTTTTACTCAGTTGTTCATGCATAGATTTGCATATTATCTGTTGCTTTTCATTAGCAGTTTTATGCTGCTCTCCGTACTGGGGTTTGACCCCATGTCCCTCTGGGGCTGGTGTTTGTTTGCCTGTGTGTGTTTTCAGGTTTTCATGGTTACTCAGCTTGTCGTGGAGTTGACCCAGCTGGAGGTACCCCACGAGGTGGTTAGAGTGTCCCAGTTAGCGTATAGCATATATATATCAATACTGTTAGTCGGGGGATGCCCTGTGCTTTTTTATATTCAGTTGTAGTGTTACTGATTGGTACTTGATGCATGCTGTACTGTTGTACTGTGGCCTTTAGCCTTGTGTATTCTTTGTAAATTGGGATATTTTGAGTATTGCAGTATTTTAAATTATATTTTTATCAGTCAAGCCAAAAGCGAAAATTTAGCCACTAATTTAAATGCTTCCGCTATTGTTTGCGTGGTTAAACTCTGTGTTTGTGCACGAGGCCTGACATGAAGGAACTTACAAATCCAATAGTGAACCGGATTTAGTAGAAAATTGGAACGTTCATGATGATATTCCCGTCATGTTCTATAGAAAAAATGTATCTCCACTTAAACATTGGAAGAGTTGAAGCTAAAAGTTGTAGTTTTTGAAGGTAATGCGGTAAACACCATGTGCATGATAATTAACCATGCGAGTGTCCAAGTTATATTTTTCTTATTAAAATATTTAAAACTTATGATGCTTATTGGGAATGATAAAACGATATCTGAAGTGTAGGACCCGTAATTTTATAGTAAGGTGCATGAATATGTTTTTGTCAGGCCTCGTTCTCACAACCGAGTAAAAACCCAAACACATGCGGAAGCTTATCAAAAAGTGGGTAAAATTTTCGCTTTTAGGCCCAACGGTTTAAAACATATAATTTAAAATAGAACGATACTCAAAATAAGTTCCCAGTACAAAACCAACAAAAGCAAGTATAGCATCAATACAAATAAACGTATCAGACTCCACATCAGAATACAACAACGAAGCACAGGGCATCCCCCTGGCTAACTGATACACACATATATATATATGTTATACACACTGGGACACGCTAACCACCTCCTGGGGCACCACCAGCTGGGTTAAAGCCACGACCAGCGGTAAAACCTGGGTTCCCTGAAAACAATACAAACAAGGAAACAAACCAAGCCCCAGAGGGACATTAGGGTCAAACCCCAGTACGGAGAGAAAATAAACAGCAAAGATACAGCATAAATAAAATGCAAATGCTATGCATGAGACACCGGATAACAACTGAAGGCTACGACCAATAAGGGAGCCAAGGAACTCAAAGCATAGCTCAATCAGATCCGCAACGGATAGGTGGCCATTGTGAGTGTAGGACATGTGGGAGTTACCCACTCACCCCTACTCGCTCACCAATACCATGTGCATCAATCACTCTACCTGCTGTTGCCCAGCCCATGAGATGTGGGAGCTACCCACTCCGCTCATAGTGGCTAACAGATCCCAGCAGGTGTTGGGATCCTACGGGAGTTACCCGCTCGTCCTCCAACCTGGTAAGAAACAACAGAAAATACAACAAAGCACAACTGTCGAAGTACAAGATACGATAAAACTGAGATATGAAATGCAAGAGATGCAAATGCGTGTATGCATATAACAACAGGCAGTAACCACTGGCAGCAATACACATAAACAACAAACAGCCCTCACTACATTTACTCATGCCAACCTCACGCTGTAACAAGCTTGAATCCGTACCTTAATTCTGCTAACCGCTCACGACAACAAGGGCCGTAAGATCTTATAGAATGGACTTGGACCGGCCCAACGGGCCCGGGTCCAACGGATGAACATTCAGTTCATCCCCATCACCGAGACTTCATTATAACTCCGATCGCCGATCAGATCGGACCGATCGACTCAGTTTCCAAAACTGAATACTATGATCTGGAAAACCATTTTTCAGAACCCCAGTGCAAAATGACCGTTTTGCCCCTCAACATCCGCAAATCACGATTTGACCTCTGTTGACCTTTTAGGAAGTCGCACTCCCAAAATCCTCTTCGTATGCTCAAAACATTGAGCTGAGTATCCATGCGGGAATCTCGAATCCAGTACTTGTGTGACCCTCAATGGTTCAGGGATACAGCTAGCCGTGGGCCCACAACCATTGTGGCTCCGGAATCACAATTCCGGACTTGCCCATCGGATCATGGTAAGAGCGTCTAGCAACATCGCCCCATGATCCCCTAGGTATCACTGATAGTGCCTGCAAGAACCAGTTGGTCGTGGTTAGCGTACAGTACGGTCCTTTCAATCCATATATCCCGATCAGATCAACGACCATTGGTAAATCGAGTGTCGCTATAGATCCGATAGCTATGCGTACATCTTGGAGATCGAATAGTGACATCGCGAGTGTAACTAGGTAAACACATTTACCTAAAACACTTCTAGTAGTCTGGCCAGAGATTTATACACTATTATCCCATCAGATAGCATAGGATATCCACGCATGTCTGCGAGCGATGGATCCTCGACAACGATGCATCGACTCCTACATGCATCGGAGTCTCACCCAATCCCGACGCCTTATGACCCCAAGTGAGTCGGCAAACGAGTCAAAGTGAGACGCATATCATGTAGAGTCTAAATGACGTTTCGAGTCGTGAGGACTAATCAGTACAACCAAGACCTCGGACTTATCCACTCGACAAATGGTAACCACTTGGAAAGTCCGAACGAGGGTAGTTCGATAGATCACCAGGTCACTATCTATCTGCATGTTCAGAACATCACAATGTTCCCTACCAATGAAACATGGTACTTCGCATCGCAGATACTAGTCTCGAACTCGGGCGGCCTTATCCTCATTTTGACGGTCCAATCGACTAGGAACATGTTCAGAATACACAGCGACTATTAGATGTGTTTCATGATAGCCGTCATACCCACTATCACATCTAACATACGCTTTGGTGCATTCTAGGTCTTTACTCAACGCAATTGTAAATCATCATACACACAATGAAAGTAAAGAATGCCATATAAATAAATGCGAATATCATATATAAAGATTGTCATATACAAGAGGCGATAAACCCACACGCCACAAGTTGGCTAGTTGGGCATCTACTCTAACAATCTCCCACTTGCCCTAAAGCCAACTACTCATCAGACGCAGTCCCATTGTTTCGCGATGTTTTTCAAACAACGGTCCAGGCAAGGGCTTCGTTAGTGGATCAGCAACGTTGTCTGCAGAGGCGACTCTCTCAACTGCTATGTCACCTCTAGCCACAATATCCCGGATTATGTGGTATTTCCTCATTATATGTTTGGATCTTTGGTGAGACCTAGGCTCCTTTGCTTGCGCAACGGCACCCGTGTTGTCGCAGTACACTGGGACTGGACCAACTCCATTAGGAATGACGCCCAACTCTTGGACGAAATTCCTTATCCAAACGGCCTCCTTAGCAGCAGCTGATGCTGCAATGTACTCAGCCTCAGTGGTTGAATCCGCGATGGTGTCTTGCTTGGAACTCTTCCAAGAGACAGCGTTGAGCATGAATACAAATCCAGAGGTTGATTTTGAATCATCCACGTCACACTGGAAGCTAGAATTAGTGTAGCCTTCCAGCTTCAGTTCACCACCCCCATAGACCATGAACATATTCTTAGTCCTTCGTAAGTACTTAAGAATATCCTTCACAGCCTTCCAATGCAATTGGACGGGGTTGGCCTGATAGCGGCTCGTGACACTCAGAGCATATGCGACATCCGGTCTAGTGGAGATCATGCCATACATAATACTACCTATTGCTGAGGCATATGGTACACGTGCCATACTCTCTATCTCTTCATCAGTCTTTGGACACATAGACTTAGATAGAGTGACCCCGTGGCACATAGGTAGGTGTCCTCTCTTGGACTCTTCCATAGAGAACCTCTTAAGTATGGTATCGATGTAGGTAGCTTGGATGAGTCCGAGCATCCGTTTAGATCTATCCCGATAGATCTGTATTCCAAGAATATAGGATGCTTCACCCATGTCCTTCATCGAAAATCTGCTAGACAGCCATACTTTAGTTGACTGCAGCATTCCTACATCATTCCCAATGAGTAGAATATCATCAACATAAAGTACGAGAAACGTCACAGAACTTTTAACTACCTTCTTATAGACACAAGGCTCCTCGGGATTATTGATGAAACCAAATTCCTTAATTGTTTCATCGAATCTCAGGTTCCAACTTCGTGATGCTTGTTTGAGACCGTAGATCGATCTCTGAAGCTTCCTTACCATCAGGCCCAAGTTTCCTCTTGTACACCCATTTGCACCCAATAGGAACAATTCCTTTCGGAGGGTTAACCAGAGTCCAAACTTGGTTAGCATGCATTGAGTCAAACTCAGACTGCATTGCTTCAAGCCACAAATTAGAATCAGCATCGGAAATTGCCTCCTTGAAAGTTCTTGGATCAGATCCAATAACTTGATCACCTTGATCATCTTCAAGGAGAAAACCATATCTCTCAGGAGCCCTAGGAATCCTTTCGGATCTCCTAGGTGCGACCATTTTTGGTATTGGCTCTGTAGGTGCAGGAAACTCACCTGGTACTTCGATTGGATCTCGAACCTCTTCGAGTTCTACTATTCTGCCCTTTCTATCAAGTAGAAATTTTCTTTCCATAAAGGTGGCATTCCTAGAAACAAACACTTTAGTTTCGCTGGGATAGTAGAAGTAGTATCCAATGGAATTATTTGGATACCCAATGAAGTAGCATAAGATGGATCTCGTATCCAGCTTATCTCACACTGTCTGCTTCACGTAAGCAGGACATCCCCAAATCCTCATAGATGAGTACTTGGGTGGTTTGCCCATCCATATCTCATATGGGGTCTTATCCACTGCCTTGGTGTGGACATTGTTCAACAACATTACCGCCGTTTCGAGCGCATAGCCCCAAAACGAGGTAGGCTTCGGTCTTCAATATCTTGATCGTCATTGTCCACCGTCTTCGGATGTCCTCCCACTAAATCTAGTAATTTTACATTTAAATTTACCATGACATACAAGGGATACATTTATCAAGGGGTGGGAACGGGCCACAAACAGGCCCACTTTAAATGATAATCAAAATATTTACAAACCGAATCACAAAAACCTATCGCATACACCTAACAAATTGGGCACTCTCGATCATCCCAATCATGCAGATAATCTAATTAACATGCATAATTTAAATAATCCTATTATTTATCGCAAAATCATATTTTAATCATAAAATCGCATTTTATAATAAAATCGTATTTTGTCGATAAAATCGAATTTTAATCACCAAAATCAGTATTTCATTATAAATCATATCTTATAATTAAAATTACATTTTACTAATTTAATTGTATCAAATTGGGCTTAAAAAATTTTAGGCCCGAAAATCTTAAAATTTCAAAATCGACCAGACGGGCCCGATATCGCATACCGGCCCGAAAAACTTCACGGGCTGCCCGGGACAGGCCCGAACCAAACCCTAGAAGAAATCAGCCGTCACGACATTGCCGGAGCTTCTCCGGAGCGGCGGCCGGCCGGCGGCGCCGCCACCACAAAATCTCGCGGCGGCAGCACGCGCAACCAGCGCCCATCATGCGCCATCGCACGCCGCACAGCAGCGCCACGAGCGGCGCGACATCGCAGCACCAGCGCGCGGAGGAGACGCCCAGCGTTGCAGCAGTGGCCGGCCACATCGCGCAACGGTTGCGGGAAGCGGCGCCCATCGCTCGAAGCAAGGCGGCCGCCGTGATGCGTGACCAGCGCGCAACTCCTCGCAACAGCAGCGCGGCCATCGCGCGGCGAGCGCGCATCCCGCGACAAGAGCGCGAGGGGTTGGGGCGGCAACTCTCGGCCGCACCGTGCGCAACGATTGCGCGTCTTGTACCACAACGCAGCGCCATCTTCCTGCCGCCATGCGCGGCCAGCGCGCATGGTTGTCGTGCGCGCATGCGCGTGCGGCGGGAGGGAGGGGCGCCGCCGCCTGCGGCGGTGGCGTGGCCGTGGTTCTCATCGAATTTTGATCTGTAATTTCGAGATATAGATACAATAAGGCAAATACGTATTGATCAGATCCGAAAACCATGGCTATGATACCACTGTTGGGATCCGGATCACGCCCCCCGGCAAGGCAGCGGAAGAACAAATAAACATGTGCCGAGAGACGATCAATACGATGAACAATTCAAAGATCTAGGACATTCATAGGGTGTTTTAGTGTATACATTGCTGGCACTTGTGCCTGGCTCCAATCGGAATTAAAAGAACGCCGGCTCTTCACGGTAGGTGGCGGTAGATCCGTCAATCAGGTCCACGACCGGAATCGATATCCCTCCAATCAGTGCAATAATGAGTTCTTAAGTTATGAAGTCTAGCCTTAATTAAATAGAATTAAGAATGGACTTGGACCGGCCCAACGGGCCCGGGTCCAACGGATGAACATTCAGTTCATCCCCATAACCGAGACTTCATTATAACTCCGATCGCCGATCAGATCGGACCGATAGACTCAATTTCCAAAATTGAATACTATGATCTGAAAAACCATTTTTCAGAACCCCAGTGCAAAATGACCGTTTTGCCCCTCAACATCGGCAAATCACGATTTGACCTCTGTTGACCTTTTAGGAAGTCGCACTCCCAAAATCCTCTTCGTATGATCAACACATTGAGCTGAGTATCCATGCGGGAATCTCGAATCCAGTACTTGTGTGACCCTCAATGGTTCAGGGATACAGCTAGCCGTGGGCCCACAACCATTGTGGCTCCGGAATCACAATTCCGGACTTGCCCATCGGATCATGGTAAGAGCGTCTAGCAACATCGCCCCATGATCCCCTAGGTATCACTGATAGTGCCTGCAAGAACCAGTTGGTCGTGGTTACCGTACAGTACGGTCCTTTCAATCCATATATCCCGATCAGATCAACGACCATTGGTAAATCGAGAGTCGCTATAGATCCGATAGTTATGCGTACATCTTGGAGATCGAATAGTGACATCGCGAGTGTAACTAGGTAAACATATTTACCTAAAACACTTCTAGTACTCTGGCCAGAGATTTATACACTATTATCCCATCAGATAGCATAGGATATCCACGCATGTCTGCGAGCGGTGAATCCTCGACAACGATGCATCGACTCCTACATGCATCGGGGTCTCACCCAATCCCGACGCCTTATGACCCCAAGTGAGTCGGAAAACGAGTCAAAGTGAGACGCCTATCATGTAGAGTCTCAATGACGTTTCGAGTCGTGAGGACTAATCAGTACAACCAAGACCTCGGACTTATCCACTCGACAAATGGTAACCATTTGGAAAGTCCGAACGAGGGTAGTTCGATAGATCACCAGGTCAATATCTATCTGCAAGCTCAGAACATAACAATGTTCCCTACCAATGAAACATGGTACTTCGCATCGCAGATACTAGTCTCGAACTCGGGCGGCCTTATCCTCATTTTGACGGCCCAATCTACTAGGAACATGTTCAGAATACACAGCGACTATTAGATGTGTTTCATGATAGCCGTCATATCCACTATCACATCTAACATACGCTTTAGTGCATTCTAGGTCTTTACTCAACGCAATTGTAAATCATCATACACACAATGAAAGTAAAGAATGCCATATAAATAAATGTGAATATCATATATAAAGATTGTCATATACAAGAGTCTATAAACCCACACGCCACAAGTTGGCTAGTTGGGCATCTACTCTAACAGCAGGGAGATGAGGTATACGGGAGTTACCCGCTCGTCCTCCAACCTGGTAAGAAACAACAACAAATACAATAAGGCACAACTGCCGAAGTAAAAGGTACGATATAACTGAGATATGAAATGCAAGAGATGTAAATGCGTGTATGCATATAACAACAGGCAGTAACCACTGACAGCCATACACGTAAACAACAAACAGCCATCATTGCATTTACTCATCCCGACCTCACGCTGTAACAAGCTTGAATCCGTACCTTAACACTGAGCACAATTACCGAATACAAAGCCTGAGAATACTGACTCCAACCTGTAAACATGCGCAAGATACAGGGAATCATCAACCCAAAACTCACGGCCAACACACATAAAGCTCACGCCTGGGAGTCCCACGCTCAACCAGCAAACACCACCCTAATACAACTTAACAGGGAGCTAAATCACAGCTAGGAAACGAGATCTCAACAACTAAACTCGAAAACTACCTCCACGCACAACTCACGACCGAGAGCAGTAGCTTCGCAATCTCTCCCCAGCGAACACTAGCCTCTGAAACTGGTATAGGGTGAAAGAGCTTTCCAAAAGGAGTCCAACGCTACCTCAAACGTGAAAAACGGCGGCCGGAATCGACGGGAATCTACCGGAGAAGCTCACGGTAAACAGTGCCAAGGGTTTGAAGAACAGAGAACGAAGATAAGAAATATTTGCTAAGTATGGGATCTGGTAGAATACAACGAAGCCAACGCTTCTAATAAATAGGCGCGAGAGATCTGTTTAATTAACCCACCGACAAAACAGATCTCACAACACTGGTGCGCTAAACCAACAAAATCCCCAAAAACGACGTCGCATCAATACCACGGAGGAATCTGGTCTAAACGCTGAAAGCTGGAAACTCTCTAACACTAACACAACAACGCACAGCGCCACGGTGAAGTCTGGAACACTAAACACAAACGCGGGAGAATTCTGAACACGTCATCAAATCTGAATCCAACGCTCCACGTCAGCAGATCTGATCACAACTCTAAACGCTGGAACGCGATACAGGAGAGTTGACCAATCGTTGACATCTGTTCTCACAACTCGCAATACACAACAGATCTCACGCAAACGCTATACCAGATCTCTCCAACTCGCGCTAACAAAAAACGACACCGTTCTTACTTATCCAAATGACAGCGTTTCGATCCTTAACCAAAACACGCTAAAACCAGATTTCTACACCTTAGCGCAAAACAGATCTCATGAAACGACGGCGTATAAAGCAAAACGCGCCACAACACTAAGCGCCCAGATTTCACAAACTTCGAACAGATCTCTCAAACCAGCAACGCTTACGTCATCCACACACGCGATGCTTACGTCATCAAATCTACTACCAGATTTCACCAAGATTTCGAAAATATCAAAATTTCCAGAATTGTTCCAAATGTGATTCCCGACCCAAAAATGCAACCCAAACAATCAAATGAAATCTGAATCACCAGAAATCACTAAAACCGAGGGGCTAACTTTCCCTTGCGTCCAAAGCGCTTCACACTACGAAACGGAGAAATTTTGAGAAATACACGATCACCAACCTGAAACTCAAGAGGTCGACGCCTCTTATTCGCATAACTGGCTTGGCGATCCTGGGCAGCTTTCATCCGCTGTCTAATTAGATCGACATGATCTTTCATTTGCTGCACAAAGTCAGGGGCAGATAGCTGCTTCTCCCCGACTTCTTCCCAAAAAACTGGCGATCTGCACTTCCTACCATACAAAGCCTCAAAAGGCGCCATGCCAATCGTCACTTGGTAGCTGTTATTATACGAAAACTCGACCAAAGACAACGCGTCTTGCCAGCTACCTTCGAAATCCAACACAACAGCACGCAACATATCATCCAAAGTCTGGATAGTTCGCTCAGATTGGCCATCTGTCTGGGGGTGATACGCGGTACTCATAGCCAATCTAGTGCCCAAAGCTGCCTGCAAAATCTTCCAAAACCTGGAAGTAAACCTCGGATCTCGGTCGGACACGATTGAAACAGGCACACCGTCCAATCTAACAACAAAATCAACGTACAGCTTCGCCATCTTCTTCAACGAGAAGGTCATACCATAGGGAATGAAGTGTGCAGACTTCGATAAACGGTCGATAACTACCCAAATAGCGTCGCATCCTCGGCTGGAACGAGGCAGATGCGTCACGAAATCCATCGCAATGTTCTTCCAAGTCCATTGGGGCACTTCCAAACTCTGCAACATACCACCAGGTCTCATCCTTTCGGCCTTTACCATCTGGCAGTTCAAACAACGAGCGACAAAACCAGCAACGTCACTGTTTAGGCCAGCCCACCAAAAGTGCGGCTTCAAAGCATGGTACATCTTCCGTGCACCAGGATGAACACTATGCCTGCTGCAATGCGCCTCACGAAGGATCTCCTCCTTCAAATCAATCAAATTGAGCACAACCAACCTGCCCCGGAAACGCAAACAACCATCGGACGAGACAGAATAGTCCTCAAGTTCGCCAGCCCTGACTTTCAACTTTAACTCATGTATGGAAGGATCAGTCCTCTGAGCTGCTCAAATCATCGAAACAATCTACGGTTCCACTTGGAACGATGAAACCATCACACAATCCTCAGCCGGATAGAATCTCCAACTCGTAGTGTTAAGATGCTCTTGATCCTTAGAGATGTACAACGACGCAAGCATCTCACTAGCCTTCCTGCTCAAAGCATCGGCCACTACATTCGACTTCTCAGGCTGGTATTTAATCTCACAATCAAAGTCCTTAAGCAGCTCCATCCACCGACGCTGTCTCATGTTCAAGTCAGGCTGCGAAAACAAATACTGCAAACTTTTGTGGTCGGAGTACACCACAAACTGCTCGCCATACAGGTAGTGACGCCAGATCTTTAACGCAAAGACCACCGCTGCTAAATCCAAATCATGAACCGGGTAACGAGTCTCATGCGGTTTCAACTGCCGCGAGGCATAAGCGATGACTCGACCATTGTCAGAACAAACAACGAAACCACCTGAACCGGACGGCAGAGCCAACACAGGCGCAGTAGTCAAATTTTCCTTAAGCAGTTTAAACGCATTCTCACACTGCTCAGTCCAAACAAACCACTTATCCTTCTGGGTCAATTGCGTCATCTTTGATATAGTTGAGAATCCCTCAATGAAGCAACGATAATAGCCAGTCAGACCTAAGAAACTGCAAATCTCAGACACATTTCTCGATCGCTCCCAGTTCAAAACAGCATCCACTTTACTGGGATCCACAGAAATGCCATCCGCTGAAATGACATGACCCAGAAATACCACACGATCTAACCAAAACTCGCACTTGGAAAATTTCGCATACAACTGCTGCTCTCTCAACCTCTGAAGAACCATTTCCAGGTGCTCCTTGTGCTCCCTCGGAGTCTTCGAGTAAACCAAGATGTCTTCAATAAAAACAATTACAAACTGGTCTATGAACTCTCTAAAAACCCGGTTCATCAGATCCATAAAGACTGCAGGCGCGTTGGTCAACCCAAACGGCATCACCAAAAACTCAAAATTTCCATACCTCGTACGAAACGCAGTCTTCGCGACATCTTGTTCCCTCACTCAGAGTTGATGGTACCCGGAACGAAGATCAATCTTCGAGTAAACAGCGGACCCTTGCAACTGGTCAAACAGATCGTCGATCCTCGATAACGGGTACTTATTCTTAACAGTGGCTTTATTCAACTGGCGAAAATCAATGCACATCTGCATTGAGCCATCCTTCTTCTTCACAAACAATATGGGCGCTCCCCACGGTGACATACTAGGGCGAATAAAACCTTTCTCCAGCAAATCATCTAACTGTACCTTGAGTTCTCTCAACTCCGCAGGCGCCATACGATACGGGGCACGTGAAATCGGAGCTGTGCCAGGCACCAGCTCTATGCTGAAGTCAATCTCCCGCCTCGAAGGAAAACCAGGAATCTCCTCCATAAACACGTCGGGGAAGTGTCACATCACGGGAACGTCACTAAGCTGAACACTGGAAGAAAAAAGACGCATCCAAAGCATAGATCATAAAGCCAGCATTTCCCAGAGACAACAAGCTAAACATCTCCATCGCGGAAACCAACGGAATCTTCGATCGCGAATCCTGACCGTAGAAGTCCCACTTCTCGCCAGACAAAGGCCTAAAGCGCACAATCCCATGGAAGCAGTCCACGGAGGCCCTATAGTTGGACAGCACATCCATTCCAACTATGCAATCGAAATTCCAAAGCATCAAACGGATCAAGTTTGCTAACAAAACATGCTCACCAAACCGCAACACACCATCCAACAAAACCTCCTGGGAGAACAAGCTCACACCACCAGGGGTAGAAACAGAAACGGCATCGCGCAAAGGAATGGTACACAGACCATGCTCAACAATAAACGAATCAGAAATAAACGAATGCGATGCACCGGTGTCAAACAACACACGAGCAGGAAAGTCAAAGACAAGACATGTACCTCCAATCACCCGACTTGGTGTCTCCTTGGCCTGCTCCCTCGTGATCGCATTAACCTGGGCATGCTGGGGTCCTGGGAAGAAAGGTTGAGACGACTGCCCAAATCGCGAAGGGCCAGGCTGCTGAAACGGTCTAAATGGAGTCTCACCCATACGGGGCTGCTGAAACTGCTGAGAACGGCCCCTAGACTGACCTCCACGACCCTGGGGCTGGGTCGCGGTCTGCTGTGATCCAGCTGACGGACACACTATCGCAAAATGCCCGTACTGACCACAAAGGTTGCAGGAGACCTGCACACCTACACACTGCGTGGAAGGATGCTTTCCACCGCAAAAGCCACAAAACTCTGCCCGAGAACCGCTGCTACTCGAGCTGCCTGAACCGGAAGACCCTGAACCAAACTTTTTCTTGAATTGCTGACCGCGGGGTCGAAACCTCTGGCGGCCGGACTGCTGAGTCACCTGCTTCTGCTGGGGCTGATAGCCAGACTGGGAACCCTGAGACGACTGAGCTCCCTGACCAACAGGTCTACCACTCTACATTTCCTGCGCTCTACGCGTACGACGGCTCCTCATGCCCTCCTCAATGTTGATAGCACTATCAACGTCCTCAGTATACGTCTTGGGATTGCTCGTCAAGACACTCTGGTACAACTCTTCATTCAAGCCCTCCACGAATCTGGTACTCTTGGCCCTCTCCCGGCCAGCAACGTGCGGAACATAAGCCAACAACGCAGAAAACTTGCGAGCATACTCGTGCACAGTCATCGAGCCCTGCTCCAAAAACTCAAACTCCCGCTCACGGGCAGCCACATACGAATCGGGGATATACTCCTGCCTGAAGGTCTCACAGAAACTGTTCCAAGTGATACCAACTCCAGTCTACACTAAGGTACTAGACGCGCCTCGCCACCAGCGCTCTGCGGCCTTCCTCAGCAACAAGGTCACTAACCTCAACCGGAGTCCATCATCATACTGAGCCCGATCGAAAAGATGAATGACGTTATGGAGCCACGAATCAGCATACTCACTCGACTCGTCGTCATTCATCATACTGAGCCCGATCGAAAAGATGAATGACGTTATGGAGCCACGAATCAGCATACTCACTCGACTCGTCGTCATTAAAGACAGGAGGGTTTATTCTCTGAAACCGAGCTATAACAACATCCATTCTCTCCACCGGAGCCGGCGGAGCCTCAGCTTCCCCTTCTTCGCTACTCTCATGAGTACGACTAGGAGCACTATACTGATCCTCGTTCTGACCTCCTGACTCCTGCAACTGCCACCTACCTCTACCACGACGTCTAGGCGGCAAAATACACTCAACAGGATAAGGAAAAACAGAACAGATATAGCATAGAAAGCAGATAACATACATATGCAGCACGTAAGTCACATAAGTCAAGCACATGCAGCACACAACACTGTGCCTAGACTCAAGTGTGATCACAGAAATTGAGCTTATACCAGCTTAAGCTCTGATACCAAAAATGTCAGGCCTCGTGCTCACAACCGAGTAAAAACCCAAACACATGCGGAAGGTTATCAAAAAGTGGGTAAAATTTTTGCTTTTAGGCCCGAAGGTTTAAACCATATAATTTAAAATAGAACGATACTCAAAATAAGTTCCTAGTTTACAAAACCAACAAAAGCAAGTATAGCATCAATACAAACAAACGTATCAGACTCCACATCAGAATACAACAACGAAGCACAGGGCATCCCCCTGGCTAACTGATACACACATATATATATATGCTATACGCACTGGGACACGCTAACCACCTCCTGGGGCACCACCAGCTGGAAAGCCGCGACCAGCGGTAAAACCTGGGTTCCCTGAAACCAATACAAACAAGGAAACAAACCAAGCCCCAGAGGGACATTGGGGTCAAACCTCAGTACGGAGAGCAAAGAAACAGCAAAGATACAGCATAAATAAAATGCAAATTCTATGCATGAGACACCGGATAACAACTGAAGGCTACGACCAACAAGGGTTCCAAGGAACTCAAAGCATAGCTCAATCAGATCTGCAACGGATAGGTGGCCACTGTGAGTGTAGGACATGTGGGAGTTACCCACTCACCCCTACTCGCTCACCAATACCAGGTGCATCAATCACTCTACCTGTTGTTGCCCAACCCATGAGATGTGGGAGCTACCCACTCCGCTCATAGTGGCTAACAGATCCCAGCAGGGAGATGAGGTATACGGGAGTTACCCGCCCGTCCTCCAACCTGGTAAGAAACAACAGCAAATACAACAAGGCACAACTGCCGAAGTACAAGGTACGATATAACTGAGATATGAAATGCAAGAGATGTAAATGCGTGTATGCATATAACAACAGGCAGTAACCACTGACAGCCATACACGTAAACAACAAATAGCCATCATTGCATTTACTCATGCCGACCTCACGCTGTAACAAGCTCGAATCCGTACCTTAACACTGAGCACAATTACCGAATACAAAGCCTGAGAATACTGACTCCAACCTGTAAACATACGCAAGATACAGGGAATCATCAACCCAAAACTCACGGCCAACACACATAAAGCTCACGGTTGGGAGTCCCACGCTCAACCAGCAAACCCCACCCTAATACAACTTAACAGGGAGCTAAATCACAGCTAGGAAACGAGATCTCAACAACTAAACTCGAAAACTACCTCCACGCACAACTCACGGCCGAGAGCAGTAGCTTCTCAATCTCTCCCCAGCGAACACTAGCCTCTAAAACTGGTATAGGGTGAAAGAGCTTTCCAAGAGGAGTCTAACGCTACCTCAAACGTGAAAAACGATGGCCGAAATCGACGGGAATCTACCGGAGAAGCTCACGGTAAACAGTGCCAAGGGTTTGAAGAACAGAGAACGACGATAAGAAATATTTGCTAAGTATGGGATCTGGTAGAATACAACGAAGCCAACTCTTCTAATAAATAGGCGCGAGAAATCTGTTTAATTAACCCACCGACAAAACAGATCTCACAACACTGGTGCGCTAAACCAACAAAATCACCAAAAACGACGTCGCATCAATACCACGGAGGAATCTGGTCTAAACGCTGAAAGCTGGAAACTCTCTAACACTAACACAACAACGCACAGCGCCACGGTGAAGTCTGGAACACTAAACACAAACGCGGGAGAATTCTGAACACATCATCAAATCTGAATCCAACGCTCCACGTCAGCAGATCTGATCACAACTCTAAACGCTGGAACGCGCTACAGGAGAGTTGACCAATCGTTGACATCTGTTCTCACAACTCGCAATACACAACAGATCTCACGCAAACGCTATACCAGATCTCTCCAACTCGCGCTAACCAAAACGACACCGTTCTTACTTATCCAAACGACAGCGTTTCGATCCTTAACCAAAACACGCTAAAACCAGATCTCTACACCTTAGCGCAAAACAGATCTCATGAAACGACGGCGTATCAAGCAAAACGCGCCACAACGCTAAGCGCCCAGATTTCACAAACTTCGAACAGATCTCTCAAACCAGCAACGCTTACGTCATCCACACACGCGATGCTTACGTCATCAAATCTGCTACCAGATTTCACCAAGATTTCGAAAATATCAAAATTTCCAGAATTGTTCCAAATGTGATTCCCGACCCGAAAATGCAACCGAAACAATCAAAATGAAATCTGAATCACCAGAAATCACTAAAACCTGATTAATTCAACAATTAATCCTTAATAAAATTTCGAGGTCTCACAGTTTTAACAATGAGTACCATAAATTTTAAAAATTATAAGCATAAAAGTTTCTCGAATAATTTCAACAATATTTCAAACGTAAATTTACTTTATAAATCATAAAATAAATTCTTCCATGCACAAACATACAATATGATTCAAACGTCAAAATGCTAGCATGATTAAACTTCCGGCGGTGCACTCATAAATACAATGGCATAATTCTTTCAATAGTAACTCGCAAATTAACCTTATATATTTTTCTATGCGGAAAGCACATCCTTGGGTACTTTCTTCACTTATTCCAATCCATCAAACCTCATGGGCCAACACCACATAATTATTCTGATCCGTATCTATGAAATCTAGTGAGCTTGAAACTCAACAAGTAGTTCTGAATATAATTGAAATACTAGATAAAATACTACATTCAATAAAACCTGTTTCCTCAACTTTACTCAATTTAAATCCTTCAATAAAATTCCTCAAAATAGGTTCTAAAGTGTGTTCTACAAACTTCCTTCAGTCATCGATTATAGTCGTTTGATCAAGCAAACACTAATCGAAATTCGATATTTGCATGCCATTAACAGCCGAACTGACAGAGCACCACCATCCTTAGGCCGACATTCATATGCCATCAAAGTGGTAGAGCAGCCCAGCTCAAAGCTTTTTCTCAATGCCTGTAATCAGTCATATCGTTGTGAAACGATCATTAAAACATTTTCTGTCTATTCTTGATACCATCGATTTTACGCATTTAAAATTTATACACAAAGCTTTAGGAAGTAAATTTATATCCCCAAATGATTCTTTTCATTTTTAAGAACTAACAAATGAACAATTTTTAGGTCAATTATTCCTCCGGATAAAAATAGGTTTGTAGATTGCAGTGCTTCTTCCGGATATATATTAGGTTTATGGATAAAATTGTTTCTATTGAACGAAATAAGTTAGATAAAATATAGCTTCAGGGTAAAATATAGCTTCCTGATAGAAATTTACCTTCCAAATAAAATGGCATTAGGGTAAAATTTAGCTTTCTCCTTTAACCTCTTTCTTGACATTAGCGTTTACAATCAACACATTATAGAGAAAGAGGTCGACTTTCATATAGTAGGAACAATAAATCGAGGGACTAATGAGCGAACGAAGTTCGCACAACAATGTGCAGCACCTATACACACACTATGCGCACGGCTCGAACCCACCGGATCCTTATCAGATTATCCACTGGCTGTGTGCGATCCATTCTCTAAAACGTTTCTTGCTCGTATATGCACAGACCCAAAAAGAATTCAGGAACACAAAACTTCGTAATAGGATAAAACACGTGAATGGTTTCAATTCTTAATTTATTTATTTGAATTTTTCATAAAATCTATTTGTGTATTCCGGCTTTTAATGCATTCAATCTACTGGTCATAGATTCAATGATATTTGATGTAGCAGAATTTTCTCAGCCGACGAGCTAACACCACCACTTCAGGAAGCTCGGGAGCGTCGGGCACTGGTGGATGGAGAATGCTTCTTCTTCGAGCATACAACCACAAAACTGGTCAGAGGGCGCCGAAAGTATGTCCGACGAAGTCCCTCGGATGTTTAAGTCAAGCAGTGCGCGTGGGAGAAAAAGAGAGCAAGTATATGCTGGGTGCGAAAGTGTGCAAGAACGAATGTGTGTGAGTGAATGGGGCGTACCTGGTATTTATAGAGGGGCTAAGGCGGTGGAAGAGAATATCTCGGCGAATATCCTCTGTGATCCTCGGGATCCTCTTGCCTAAATAATAAAAGGTGTATCGTCACAGGATTCTTCAAATAAGGAAAGTTGTATCCAGGCGGGATTCATCTGCATAACGGAAGACATATCCAGGTTGGACTCTTCATCACGTCGAGACAGAGTCCTCGGAAGATATTCTTGAGTTGAGCATGAGTTCTCGGGCCAGCTCCCTATCACTTCTTGCATAGTCCTCGGGTGATTCCCTATCTTGGTGGCGTATGTCAGGGCTTCGGGTGAGCTGCTCAGTCCTCGGGTACCGAGGTGGTTATGGGGGCATCAGGAGTATCCCCCGCCGCGAGTCCTAGACGAAGGATTGAAGTATAGGAGTAAATGTACCTGAGGTCGGGACCTGAGGTGAAATCCGCAGACCTGAAGAAAACCATGATCCTCGTGAGGCTGTACTCTAACCGTTGATAAATAGACACGTGAACGGCTCGATGGAGATCGGATTGTGTTTTCGGGAGAAAACCATAATCTGTGTGACGCTGCATCACAGTCGTTGATAATTTTCCAGCGAACGACCAGGATTGAAGGGGTCTGACGATCGAGGTGACCGTTGGAGTTCCCGAGGTAATCTGGACCGTTGATAGGTGTGAGATCGGGCGGTCACGATCATCCTCAGATTCTTATAAATACTTCGACATTCGCGTTTCTTTTCTCACTTTTGTTTTCCATCGCAGCGTTACTCTATCTAAATTCTCTCTCGCTCCCGAGCACTTGATCTATTTTCCCGATCTCTTATTTCCAATCTCGTAAGTACATCTTCCTGAAATGTCTTCCTCCACTAAGAGTGTGGTTAGGAGTGTAGCCAATTCAATAGATAGCATCCACAAGAGTCCGAGGTCAAGGAGCCCTGGCTCCCTGATCGAGCCGAACTAGGGTCTTCGAGAGCCCCTTGGTATGAGGAGAAATCCTCCAATCTTAGGTCGTCGGACATCTGCTTCATCAAGGAAAAGTGGGGGATGTTCGATAAGTTTGAAGTAGTCCTGCCCGGCCCCGAGGAGAGGGCTCATCATCCTCCTTGGGGCTTCCACACCTTTTATATCAACCAGCTGGAGATGGGTCTCCGGTTTCCTCTCCTGAGGTTTATCGCTGCCCTCTGCCAGCATATTAAGATAAGCCAAAACCAACTGGCCCCCAACTCCTACAGCTTTCTCCTAGCCTTGGGCGTGCTCCTTCATTACCACAATCTTCCCATTGTCCCCCATGTTCTCATGAAACTGGTCCAGGTAAAAAGACTAGGACCGGGAAAATTCTACCTCTCCCACAAGGGGGATCATGCCTTCATTAAGGGGAATCCGAGCTCCCAAAAGGGATGGATGAGCCGGTTCTTCTTCGTGAAGCGGGTTGGGAAGAAGGGAGACCCGTAGAAATGTGAGATGTCCTGGAAGGACAACATGTACAACCTGACCCCTTAAACCCCCGAGCGGTCCGCCAACTTGGTCTCCTTCATCGACGCCATGCGCTATAAGAGCTATAAGGCTCACGAGCTTATCCAGGAAGATCTTCTATGTTTCTTCGGGTTTAGCAGGAGGGGGGTCGTGCTGGTCGGGGACCTCGGTATAGTCGTGTCTTGACTTAGCTGTGTCATTATATATACCCGAGCTCATGCTTTGTCCGAACTAACCTTTACCTTGTTTCTTCTTTCATAAACGAACGAATGGGAAAAGTGGAGATGCTGAAGGCAATGGAGGAGGCTGAGGCGGCCTCCTCGGGGGCGGTCGTGCTTCCGAGGAAGGCGACGAAGAAAAGGAAGACATCCACCCCCGAGGAGAAGGATGCCCGACGCCAGCGGAAGAAGAAGGGGGCCTCTACGTCGGAGGCGCAGCCCACCCCCACCACTGAGAAGAGTTGGGCGCCGACGTCCCTGATCCCGATGACCGAGGAGCATCCCGGCCCGATACCTTTTGTCACCATTCCTGAGGCCTCTTCCCTCAAGGAGGGGCCGACGAAGGAGGCGGGTCCTGGCTGAGTTCCTCCTCTCAACTTTTTTGAGGACTCGCTGGTGGTGTCCCCGTCGGGGGTTGTGGCCACGAATCTTTTCTACCACATTGCCCCAGACCGGGACATCGTTCGCCTGGTGGGCGTCAGCAATGCGGAGGCCGTGGGTTTGTTTTCGTCCAATCTCGCAGCGGTATACGCCCTGACCTTCCCGAGCTTTTGCTTCTCATTTATGTTAGCACTTTGACCCTTGATTCTCATGCTGGCACTGGCTTGGGGAGGCGAGGTGATAAAACGCCTACCCGAGCACAACGAGAGGTTGGCGACCTCCGACGGAGCTTCGATAACACCGCCGAGCACTGCACCTACCTCGAGATGCGGCTGTCGGAGGTGGAGGCTACTTGGGCCGAGGAGATGAGGGTTTCCAAGATGCATATGGTGGCCTTGGAGACCCGGGGGCTAAGGCTAGAGGCCGAGAAGGCAGCCCTCCTGTCCGAGAAGAAGGCCCTGGCTGTCGAGAAGGAGGCCCTCGAGGCCGAGCAGGCGGAATTGAGGGCTGAGGTTAACAAGACCAAGGCCCGTGCCAAGGAAGAGGCCGAGCGCCTGAGGGGCGAAGCTGCCAACGCATGGGATCTCGGCAAGGAGGACTTCCTGAAGTCCTCCGAGTTCGGCGCCCTGTGCGCGAAGAAGGCCTTGGGCTACTTCAAGGTTGGCTTCTCAGGCTGCTTGGTTCAATTTCGAACCAACGGCTATTCCGAGGAAGATCACCCGGCCTCCTTCCTTGATGTGAAGAAGGCCTTGATGGAGATTTCTGACAATGAAGAGGCCAAGGAGGAGGAGGAGGAGGAGGAGGAAGACGACGCCGACGCCACCCCCCGGGCTCCCCTAAGCCTTAGTTGTACTTAGATTTTCCTTTGCATTGTAACTTCCAACGTTTAATGAAATTTCACTTTCCATTCTCTCTTTTTCGTGAGCTTTTAATTTGTTAAGTCAATACTTTAGAGCGACTCAGGGTAACCCGACCCTATCATCGAGTAACTATAACAATGGCCAACCCAAACCAACCAAGAGTTGAATAATCATGCACACCCGAGCAAAGTAACCCGATATCTTCTAATAGGACGGAAGTTAGTAATTGTTAGCATCTTTTAAATCGTAATTGTCAAGGGCGAAGCCCGAGCAGTAATGATGCTTGTCCACTCTGAATTACTTCACTATTGGTTTGTTTCCAGAGCTGGTGGAGTTGCCACCCGAGGAGGTGCCAGTGCCGAGCTGGGCTCAAGTGCTCATGTTAAAAGAGCTACGAGAGAAGGTGCCAGTGCGGAACTGGACTTAGGTGCCAAGCTGATCGGGCTTACGTGTTTGCGTAGAAGAGCTACGCGAGAAAGTTCCAGTGCGGAACTGGGCTTTAGTGCTCAGGTGGGGTTGCCACCCGAGGAGGCGCCAGTGCGGAACTGGGCTTTAAGTGCCGAGCTGGTCGGGCTTATGTGTTTGCGTAGAGGAGCTACGCGAGAAAGTGCCACTGTGAAACTGAGCTTTAGTGCTCAGGTGGGGCTTCCACCTGAGGAGGTGCTAGTGCGGAACTGGGCTTTAAGTGCCGAGCAGGTCGGGATTATGTGTTTGCATAGAAGAGCTACGTGAGAAAGTGCTAGTGCGGAACTGGGCTTTAGTGCTCAGGTGGGGCTGCCACCCGAGGAGGTTCCAGTGCGGAACTGGGTTTTAAGTGCCGAGCTGGTCGGGCTTACGTGCTCGGGTGGGATTGCCACCCGAGGCGTTCGATAATAAAGACCATGAGTTGAGAAAAATAGCTTTTATTCCATAAAGTAGTCGTTACAAGTGGTGGCCGAGCAAGTCCTCGACGTATTACAAAATGGTAAAGAAGCAAAATCTAGGCATAGTACTTCCGGAGGTGAATAACATTCCAAGGCCTACGTCCTCTCTTCCCCTGCACGTCCTCTAGATAATAAGCGGCAACTCCAGCTCTCCCGACCACTTTGTATGGCCCTTCGTACTTTGGATCCAACTTTCGTCTATCTCCTTGATACTGTATCCTCCTCCAGACGAGGTCTCCCAGTTCATATTTCCGAGGCCGAACTCTCTTGTTATAAGCCTGCTCCATTCTCCTCTGATAGGCGTATAGCGGCCCGAGCTCTCCTTTCTTCCAGATGATCCATCTCGAGGCCTCGTATATCCCCGTTATCCTCAGAATACTACATAACCCGAAGACTATCCTGGCCGATCTCAGCTGGTAGTAGTGCTTCTGTACCATAGACTATGCAATAAGGCGTTTCACCAATAGCTGCTCGGGTGGTCGTGCTATAAGCCCATAGCACACTTGACAGTTCGTCCACCCATCTTCCTCGTGTTGGCATACGGTGGCGGATCCGGATCCCACTTCCCGGGGGCGCAGCGGAAATCAAAAATAGCCTCGGAAAGCGTTCAATACATCAATATAAATCTACAAACATACATATGGTGTTCATAGATTTGTTACCTTGCTGGCGTCTAGGCGCCTGGCTCCAACCAGAAATCACAGGGAAAATCTGGCTCTTCTCGGTAGGCGGCGGTAGATACTCCAATCAGGTCCACGATCGGAATCAATATTCCTCCGTCAATCTGCACTAGAAGACTTGACGGATTTTATCACGGACGGAATCTCCTCAGCATGACGATCGGAACAAGTCCGATCACGGGGCGGCGGAGCGTGGTGGCGCGGACGGCGGCGCATGGCCGTGAGGGATGAGAGGTGGAGGGGCGGCCGAGACTTAGGTCTTGGAGGCTAGGGTTAGTTGTTATGTTGTGTGTTAATTAAGACCTAACCAACTTAATTAATAAAGATGGTAGATGGGCTTGAACCGGCCCAATGGAATTGGGTCAAACCTAGGTCCATATGAACATTAGGCTCGTTTAATTCACCACGGTTTCATCATAACTTCGATCGACGATCAGATCGGACTGATCGACTCAGTTTCCAAAACTGAACGTTATGATTCGAAAAACAATTTTTCAGATACCTAGTCCAAAATGACAGTTTTGCCCCTCAACAATGGAAAATCGCAATTTGACCCCTGTTGACTTTTAGGAAGTCGCACTCCCTAAAATCCTCCTAAAGTGCTCAACACATTGAGCTCAGTTTCCGTGCGGGAATCATGAATCCAGTACTTGTGTGACCCTCAATGGTTCAGGGATACAGCTAGCCGTGGGCCCACAACCATTGCGGCTCCGAAATCACAATTTCGGACTTGCCCATCGGATCATGGTAAAGCGCCTAGAAACATCGCCACATGATGATATCGTCATTTGGACCCGGGCCCGTTGGACCGGCCCAAGTCCAATTTGAAGTCTATTTAATTAAGACTAAGTGACTTAATCAAATAACTAGATCATCATAACCCTAAACCTAAAACAGCCGCCCCCTTTTCTCTTCTCCTCTCACGCCGCCGCCGCCGCCCAACTTCGCCGGAATTTCGTTCCGGCCTAGTTTTTCGTGGAGAATCCGATCGTGCTGATCTCGTCAGGACTTCTAGTGCAGTCTGACGAAGGAGTCTCGAATCTGGTCGTGGACCGGATTGACGTAACTACAGCAATCTACCGAGAAGCGCCGGGTTCTTGAAACACCGGTTGGAGCCAGGCACAAGTGCCAGACAGGTAACTTGCTAAACACCCTATGTATGTCGATACATATAGAATTGTTCTCCGTATTGATCGCCTCCCGGTTCTCTGTTTATTGTTCTTCCGCTGCCTCGCCGGGGGCGGATCCGGATCCCCAACACCACGGACCGCATAGCTCTCGCGATCGATCATCCCAATGTTTACTTTATATATGTTGATATATAGATTAATTGAATCCGCATGTTTGCATGTTTTAAATTAGATTTAAATATGCATGAGACCAAAATGTTTTTCAAAATAAAATCCCTCGTTTTAAATTTGATTTAAAACTTATATCAAGATAAAATGTTTATTCGATAAACAAAAGGGTATTTAAATTTGTTTAAATTAACCCTACCTTCCATCAACAATGGGTGTACGTCGATGCTACCCGTATACATGGGCCGGCTCATATTATTGAGGGGGTCATGTATGCCGGAAAGCTGTCCACGTCATTGACAATTGTTGTGAGTCGGTCGGAACTCCCTTTAACGTTGGCTCATATTATTGGGGACATTAAGGGGACCGTCCTTCACGACTCAACATTGATGGGTCGGTCTTGACACGTGATAGTAAACGGCGTCATATTATTGGGTCCTTACTGGACGTGAGGTAAATACATGGAGGTTGCACCGGCTGCAATCGGAAACTACCTTTCAGGGGTCATGGATGGCTGATATTATTCGGGTCCATGGTCGCTTGATTGGGCTCCGTGTACCCACTAAAGAAACCTGTTTTCTCGATTTCATTAGAGGGTGGTGAAATCGTTAAAATAGTGGGAGGGTAATTCATAAAACTAAATGACCATGTTTTATGTCTTAGCGTTTATCTTTATATAGTCAGTAATGCATGTCTGTTTTCTTTTCAGTATAACTGCTATAAATTGGTTTCAATGAAAAATCCACTTGCTGCTATACTGGATAGCAACAGGTTCACTGGTCTTAACTATCAAGACTGGCTTCGTAACCTTAATCTTGTTTTGGCTTCGGAGAAGCTTGTCTATGCGATAGAGAAGTCTCCTCCGGAGGAAACCCCTGCCTGTATCAGCCCTGAGGAGCTGATTACGCTTGACAAATGGCGTGACGATGAGGTTAGAGCTCGATGCTATGTGATGGGATCGATGTCCAACGAAATGCAACGGCGTTTTGAGAAGACGAAGTATGCT